>PVIJ01017814.1:0-28236 GCA_004024925.1 Scalopus aquaticus | reverse complement strand
GGGTGCATGTATCCTTTCGGATTAGTGTTTTTGTGTCCTTTGGGTAAATTCCCAAAAGTGGGATTGCTGGGTCATATGGGAGCTCCATGTTTAGCAGTTTGAGGAATCGCCATACAGCTTTCCATAGTGGTTGGACCAGTTCACATTCCCACCAGCAGTGTAGAAGAGTTCCTTTTTCTCCACATCCTTTCCAGCATTTTTTGTTGCCTGTATTTTTAATATGTGCCATCCTCTCAGGTGTAAGGTGGTATCTCATAGTGGTTTTGATTTGCATTTCCTTGATTATAAGTGATGTTGAGCATTTTTTCATGTATCTGTTGGCCATTTGCTTTTCTTCTTTGGAGAAGTACCTTTAGAGCTCTTCTGTCCATTTTTTGACTGGGTTGTTGGCTTTGTTTTTGTTGAGTTGTGTGAGTTCCTTGTAAATTTTTGTTATCAGTCCTTTATCAGATGTAGTGTGTGCAAAAATCTTTTCCCACTTGGTAGGGTGTCTGTTAGTTTTGGTTAATGTCTCTTTTCAGGCCAAGCTCATTTGGGTGGACTTTTACCCACTTTGGGATGGGTAACTTTTGGTGCTTGATTTGGAAACTCTATTTTTTTGTCTCTTCTTTATTGTAGACTAATTGTATTAAAGTTTCTTTCCACTAAAGGTCTTATATGTTTTGTCTTGATGCAGTGGATGGCAGAACCTATTTAGAGCGAGTGGGTTTGGGGGTTCTGGGGTGCCCCTCTCCCTGCCTTTAACAAAAGCAGCAAACAAATAAATAAGATCATTTCTGAAAGTGTTATGTGAAAAAAAAATTAGAGGGATGTGATAGAGAATTAAAAGAAAAGTGATCTGCAGATAGAACTATCTAGGAAAGTTTCATCAGATAGAAATATTGAAAGTGACATTTGAGATGAAATTCAGATGATGGGTCAGCAAGGTATGGCTGGAATGCTATAAGTAAGGAAGTGACAGGAGAAAAAGTAGAAAAGGTGGACAGAGGCCAAATAATACCAAAAAAAAAAAAATGTGTTACTGGGAGTATGAATTTTAATATAAAACCACCAAGGGTTTTAAGCAGGGGAATGAGATGATATGATTTCTATTAAAAGAGAAAAGAATTCACTCTGGATTGCTCTGTAGGGAATGGACTATAGGGGGATAAGAACATAAGTGAAAAGATTTTGGAAATTACTGCAGTTATCTGCTATGAGTCCAGATTGAGCTCCCTTAGTTTGGATGATAGATTTTATTTTCAGCCATCAGATAAACTCTTCTAACTTATTTAATTCCCAATCTTAACGCTGGTAAGCTCTCTTAAGGCTGGTGAGCTCCCTTAAATACTACTGATGGAGGAAAAAGAATAGGAAACCTAGAGCAGGCATCACAAGACTAGAACCTGGCTCACACAATGCCAAGATCTGGAGGTGGGGGCAGAAGGGATTATTATAAGAATTAAGAACCTTAGGCACCAACGCCTAGATCATGAGGCACAAGACCCAGGCAGGTATCAGACTGCCACAGGGGATGTTGGGAGCTCACACCTGAAGGTGAAGAGATGGAAATGGAGGACCATTAATCTCTGGCCCCTTTCAAATCCTACATAATCAACAGCAAGCAAACTGCTCCTGGAAGGAATGAGCCCCTCCCAAGAGAAGACGACTGTATCAGGGCAAGCTACAATAGCACGGGGCAGCAGCCCTTCTGCCTACCTGTGCCTATGCAGGTGTTCTTTTCACCAACTCTGTCCCTCCACAGGGCAGCAGCCCTCCTGACTGCCCTGACCTGCACCATGCTGGGGCTTCTCTTCACTGGCCCCCTCAGCAGAGGCAGCTCTCCTCAGGGCTGCCCGCCGCCTGCAACCATGCAGGTCTTTCTCCTAGCAAACCTGTCCCTTCCGGGGCAGCTCTTCCTGCCAGCTTGTATCTAGATAAGCGTCCTTTATTCTTCTGTCTCTTTCCCTAATAAACTTGTTCTTTTAAATATAGCTAACATCTGTCTCATGGAAAAACTCGCCTGGGAAACTCGCCATGTGCTGCCGAAAGGGAAGCTCTGGTGAAACCTTTCCCAGAGTGAACCCAAGGACTGGCTCTTCACCAACTCCGAAAACTGACATCACCGCTCTACATGTCAACTGAAGTGTGAGTTCCTTTTGATTTGAATATCTGTCCCTTGTCTAAGTTTTGATTATTTTGTTCATGAATCTAGATAAAAGGAATTACTCTTTTAGTGGAGGATATACCTTAGAATCCATTATATAAGTTATTTTAAGAATACAGGAGAATGAATTTAACATTCATTCCAGAATCACATGAATTTTCCAAAATCAGAACAAGAACTTGGTGGGATACTTGAGCATTTTTAAAACTTGCTAATAAATATTCTTTCAGTATTCAGACCAAATTGGAACTTCAGACTTGGAAGAAGACAACTGCTTAATTTTTCTATCAATCCAGTGACCTTTCTTTCCTTTGGTGTGGAACTGACAAGAACACTTCCATATTTCTTAAACTCCCTTAGCAGTTTTTAAACCTAGTGATCAAAAATTCTAGGACATTGTGGGAAAATGACAAGTCTAACAAAAATTCAGAGATGAGCTATCCAAAACAATTCAAACCCTTTATCAGAGGAAATAACATTTCAATTCCACAGCAAACAGGTTCTGAGTACCCACCAACTATGTGCTGGCTTTTTGTTAGCTTTGAAGATATAAAGATAAGCCAGGCAATGTAGTCATTCAAGTAGATGTATTCGTCATGACGGGAACATTCAACCGAAGCAAGGAAACCTTTGAACAGGCAAGGAAAAAAAACAACCCAGCTAAAAACAAGGAGAAAAGACCTCTACCTCAAGGTTAAGCAACAAATTAAAAAATAGCCTAAAGGCATTGGAAACTGCCTCGGGGCTCTTGCAAGCAAGACCTAAAGAGAGGTTGGAAAAAATCCAGCTCAGCCAGATGCAGTTTGTTTTCCATTCATTCGCAGATGCTTTACCTTACAGGTAATGTGTACCTTCTGCCTTTCAGTTTTCTGATAATAATTAAGCCTAACACAAACTCTTTGTATCAGGTTACACGTCTTCAATGAATTTACTCTGACAACTGAGTATTCAAATCTAGAAAGGTCACCAGTTTGTTAAGTCTGGAGTTTATGTTCCCTAATAGCTCCATACCTGTTTTTACATACATGGCTCGATTCATTTTTATTTCTTTTATGGGTTTTCAGACTGTTTCCTTTAACAGCCACTTAGGTATCTGGATAATTAACTTACCAGGGCTCATTCCACATCCATCATCCAGGAAACACAACATGAATCCACCCTGTAGTTTTTCATTATCCACTGTAAGAGAAAGCAGTTATTACTAATAAATATTGGGCTTAATTTGTTCTTCAGAAAGTCATGCTGCTCGTATAATTATTTGTCCTCTTTAAATGCGGCCACAGTGACAGAGTTATGGCACAAAGAAGGATCTTAGAAAGGAGTCTTGGCTACAGTTTCACAAGAAACTGCAGGGGGAAATAATCATGAAGCAAAAGGCTTTACATTAACATAAAATATCTAGACATTAATAAATTATGTAGAACGCATAACGGTGACCTGCTCTGGAACTGGACTGGTCTATTCAACTTCAAATATTCTCTATCTGCCCTAAAAACTAAAGATAGATGGGGAAGTCATCCCATAATCTATCAAATTGACCAACTTTTCTACCCTTCCACCAGAACAGGAGTTCTAAAGTCAATATAAGCTATTCTTATTAAATTCACCAGATTCCCTTCTAAGTACTCCTCCTAAGAACCATTTGTGTGTGCGCTTCTGAGCGGCAACAAATATTTGTCTCTTGAGGATGCATTTGACTTCTGAAAATGGCTAAGCTATTTGGAATCAATTTTAATGATTAAGATATATTAAGTTACAATATAATCTCTTGTTTAAAATATATTTGTAAAGTGTAACTAAAACTAATGAGATTAATTTTAATGCACAGTTTGATATGTGGCTCTGAAAGCAATTTGAACATGTGGGTATGAGTTCTAGTTTCTCTTGCTCTCATAGCATCAGAGAGATTTAGCTTACACATGAAGGCTGTTGTAGCAGCAAGATGACAGCACTGGGAGCACAGGTTCTCTACAGATCTGCACAGATGGGTCAAAAGGAGTAAGTTCTGGAGCCTTTCTAGGTTTTTAACGGTTTTTAGGTTTTAAACGTTTTCTTGTAGAGATGCAACCAGGTACAGGGCAGGCAATGGGGCCAGTGGACTGGGAGGCTAGCAGGCCTCCCTACCGATTGCATATACATGTTTATTAGAACTAATACAGATTAAACCCCCAGGGCTAACTAGTTTAAATTTTACAGTTCTTAAGTTACTTTAAGAAAAGTTAATAGACTAGGTCAAGGACCTCAGTAAATAAACTGAAAATTAACCTAATACATAAATTAAGTATCTTCATATCATTTCTATCTAACTGATTTAAAAGCCCTGACTGCTTTTTTTTTAAATCAATTTGCTGAGTTGATAGGCACATTGCAGTTTGTTGCAGTAAAAAAAAAAAAATTGAACATAAATAGATCATTTAAAATGGCAATTTTAGTTGTTCACAAAACACGTTCAAGACCCAAATAAAGAAATACCACTTTCAATGCAAATAGCAAAGCTTACCTTTTGAGTGACAATGCCAAGTGCTAGGGAAAGTGCAGTGAAATGAACTCTGCTATGACCTGTTGGTGTCCTACCTCATCCTCAAATGACCATAATATTCTTTTTTTTTTTTTAAGATTTATTTATTTATACATACAGCTGGGGTACAGGCCAGAGGTGTGGAGTGGTGAGAGGCTTCACCAGAGACAGAGTGGGGAGCAGAACAGGCAGATAAGAAATACACTGCTGAGGGGAGCAGCGGGCGAGGCAGGAGAGGTGTGCCGCGCCACGTGGGATTCTCCCCGGCCGGGCGTCGAACTCGCATCGCTGCTGCCGACAGCTCCACAGCGCAGCGCTTAACCGCTGCGCCACCAGGGAGGCCCCAAATGACCATAATATTCTGACTACATTTGTTGTACTCTGATTCCAGATAATAATTCTCAATATTTCAACCCTACTTCACATTCTCAAAAATCTTGTTTTGGTCATTTCCGTATCTGCACTTCCCTCCTATCTCTTTTATTTGTACACTGCTACAGATCATCTGCAGACCCTCCTGCAGACCATGCTGGAATATCTTCCTTTAAAACAAAAAGATGGATGCATTTCTAAATATACGAAATGACATTGCTCAAAATTCTTCAACAGTCTGTCTAAAGGGAAAAAAAAAACTTAGCATTGTATCCATGCTAACAACAGTTCAATGCTTCTTCTGCAAGTATCTACCTGGCTCTCTCCCTCAGGTCATTCAAATCCATTCCTGGTCTAACACCAATTTAGAGAAAACTTTCACTGATCACCCTCATGAAAAAGTAGTACATTCTTCCATCACTTTCTATTTTTATCTCCCTTCATTTTTCCCCCTCTTAGCACTTACCATTGCCTTACCATTTATTTGTTCATTTTTTATTGTCTCTCTCTCCCTGTTAGAATGCACGTTTCATGAAAGCAGACTTACTAAACATACCTGGTTTGAATTTTGCTCAAACCTCTATCTCCAGTACCTAGCATAACTGCTTACTTCAATCGTAATAGAGACACATAAATCATTTTTAAATAAATGAATGAATCTCTGAACTAGTCTACCTGTTATTTTTCTCCTAATAATCCTTAGACAGCAATATTCTTCCAGTTATTACCTGACAAAAATGACACCCTTCTTTCAAGTCCTAGTCCTTAACATGATGCCCTCTCTCTGTTCCTACTGTACTTCAAGTCTCCTAGGCAGGGCACCCTTGCTCTGTTTTACTCTACAAAATGGCTGTGGAAGGGACACCCACTTCTTCTCCACTGCTCTCTTCTTCTATCTGGAGTGGAGTCCAGTCAGCTTCAGTAAGGGGCCTCTCTACCTAGACATTTCCTGCGGCAGCGAGCTCACTTACCTGCCTGGTACTATGGGGTGGCTCAGTTCACACCTCTCATGACCCCTTTTGGGAGCAAGTTGCCAGAAGAGAACATGAGTTTAGTGCCACTCTCCCCCAGGCAGACCAGTTATGAAGGGAAGTCTGACTAGTAGTTGAGTTAATGCCTGATGTTAGGGTTTGACCAACATTAAGCACCATCTTCCAGCCTAGCATTTATCAGTAATAAAAACTTAGTTGTTTTATTCCTCAAACTTTTCAGAACATGGGGCACAGGGAAGTATCATTTACGTTGTTTCCTCAGATAGCTCAAGATAGCGGTCTCTCTCTCCCATATAAACCACAAGTACCCACCTAACAGAGGACTTTAAACACAGAAAATTGAATTAAACTGAGTTGATGTATAAGTCAATCAGGGTTTTACATAATGGACATCCTATTACCTGTGATCAGTAGTCAATATTTACAGGAGAGCTAATAAAATCATTTTTATATCAAAGGTGTTTCTTTAGGTAGTGCTAACTACAGGGCCAAATCACAGAACCTAATTTCATTTGCATCACATTCTAATGAAATGAATTAGTAAGTGCAATTAATACTTGGTGACTGAAAAATGAAGTCAATGAAGAAAACATATTTGTTTTGAATTTTATAGCCCTCAAACATTCAAACTGCATTCACTTACCCATTTTAACTGTAGTAAGTTGGAAATGATGTATACTTAGTTATGAATAGCCATTAATTTAATAAGCTTTTTAAAATAAAATTCTTTTCTCGTGGCAAACAAATTAACTAATCCAAATCACGCACGCTTTCAAAACCTCTTGAAGATCTCATTTTGTAAATGGGCCCTCCAACAAGTGAACATTTCACTCTCTTGAGTGTGCTTTTCTCAACCTGGCTCCCCATAGGGTCACGTGCTCACAAAGCACTTAGATTACATTAAAAATCATGGAATGTGGCTTGATTTCATGAAATAAAATAAAAGCAAAATAACTACTGCTTTTCCATTAAAAGGCAAAAAAAGAATAAAGCAAATCTGCTCACCTGAAAACACATCAAGTCGTGCAGCTCCTGAATCTCTGGAAACAATATAAAAATATCATTGCTTCAATATGTAATTACGTCTTAGAAAATTACATTAATCTGAATTACTTATGTGAGGTATAACCTATTGTCAGGTAGCAAACAAAAGAGAAATCTACTTAAATTGCTTTAAAAACAATTACAAAAAAGTTTCCCTCTGCATTTATATACTAAGACCTATGTTCACTCATAATTTGAGAATGCTACAAAGTCTGAAACTCATAAATTTAAGAGATGGAATTTATGGTAGCTGCACAAAAAGCTACAACAAAATATCTATGAATGTTTTTTTAAAAAAATTGGTTGGGGAATAATCCAGAAGTCATTGGAAGATTTTTGTAATACAGTCCAGCTAAAAGAAAAACTAAAAAGAAAAAACAAATTATTAAAAAATATGTACTGCATGGTCATATTTGAAAAAGTATACCTGACATATGTGTATATATGTACGGAAAAAAGACCAAAATGTTACAGTGATTTTCTCTGGGTTAGAGGTTTGCAAGCTATGGCACACAGACATATCTGGCTCATCAATAGTTTCTGTAAGTAAAGTTTTATCAGACCAACAAGTCTTGCCCATTTATATAGCCAGATATGGCTGTCTTCAGAGTACAATGGCAGAAGGGAACAATTTCAACATGAGAACACATGCCCACAAAAGTGAAAATATTTACTATCTGTTCTTTTACAGAGAAGTATTATGATTCCCACTCTATGTGATGAGATTACAGATGAATTTCATTTTCTTTTTTCCTTAGTTTTCGGTAATTCTTAGATATTGTGTGTTTCTAAGTTTAAATAGAAAGGAGGTCCTGGTTTTACTATCAAGAATGTTAAGAGAGGGCCTCCCTGGTGGTACAAGGGGTTAAGTCGCAGCACTATGAAGCTATCCAGAGCCACTGCAGCACGAGTTTGATCCTGGCCATGGAGATTCCCACAGGGCACAGCAGACCTCTCCTGCCTCGCCCACTGCTCCCCTCAGCAGTGTACTTCAGTCTCTCTGCCTGTTCTGCTCCCCACTCTGTCTCTGGTGAATCCTCTCACCACCCCCCACCTCTGGCCTACACCCCAGCTCTTGTATGCATAAATAAATAAATCTTTAAAAAAAAAAAAAAGACTGTCAGAGAAAAGAGGAAGACAAGGCGGTCTTAGCTGATGGAAAAGAATGTTGAAAAAAGGACTCAAAACAAAAAATAAAAACAACAATGGAACTCTGATATAAAATATTAGTGTCTCCCAAAACTTCTATCAATCTCAACCCAAAATTACCCCAAATCAACCTGAGTGGGTACACTGTATTGTTCTACAAGTCTAATTTCAAAGTTAGTCCCTTTGCCACTTCCTCTAGATGCTTTTAAGCTTCTACTAGGTAAAAATTCTGGTTATCAATGGCATTTCTTGAGCATTTTCTGTGTCAAGTAGGCAGTGAATGAAGTATTTTATACAATATATAAAGTACCACATATAAAACAACTGCAATAAGTGATACTATACTGAAATGGAAGCTTTCAAAGAAACAGCTTCTTCATATGGACATTCCATGGGATCAGGCAGAGAGCAATCACTCACCTTTACAGCATGAGATTTTATTAAGTTTTGTACTTTAGCCCAAGTACTTTTTTTCTGAACAGCTGTATTAGGAAGAAACCCCCAATCATATCCCCTTCTACACTACTAAATTTTTCCTCCTGTTTCTACAATATTCTTTCTATCTCTTCCACTTCTTACTTTGACAACTACAAGAAATTATCAAAATCATTCATATAATGACATTAAATAATTTCTTGGAATATCACAGGGACTATATGAAGCCTATCTCCATGAGATCAACTGAGCATCCTGAGTAAGTCTGTTCAACAGCTTCATTTGATGTCAAACACCAGCATCCAAGGAGTGGTGGCAAACTCAAGTGTCTATTGAAGAGAGGAACTAAGGAGTTCAGGCTGGCTGGGGGAGCAGTGGGAATGGAGCAAAGCTGAAGGCACAGCAGGTGCAAGGGAAACCTTGCCACACACATACTACCTGATCCCACTGAGGAATGTGACCTCAAGTTTGATACTTCTGAGCTATTTTTTTTAAACAGGGGTTCCAGATTTATTTGGTACCTCCTGTTTCTTGAGCTTTACAATTTCTTCTTTTCTTTCTTTGTTTATAAACACTGTGTAAACTTTCACTATGAATCTAGCAAACATGAAAAAGGGTGAACTTGGAGAGGGGGCTGCCAGCTCCCAAATGCTGCCCTAAGAATTGCTTTATTGATCACATTTCAGTCACTCACCTGACTCCAAAGTCAATCTTTCTTTCCCAATCACCCGCAGCTACAAAAACTATCCCCAGTGTTGTTTCTTCCACATTCTGATTTGTCCTGTACTCCTTTGTTGAATGAGTAAGGAAATAACTTCAAAGTAGAAAGGACAACTGAGAGAACAGGCAAATGTATTTTTTCAGAGTTACCTATGTCAAGGTCGAGATTGTTCTTTCAGAGTTATAGATGCCAAGTTACCAAAACTGGACATTCAAAGGAGGTAGGACTAACATAGGAGGTACCTTATTTCAAATCTTGATCAGAAGTATGTAACAGCAATCCAGAACTCTTAGAAACTAACCATGACCATTCACCATCTTGATTCCATCCCTGTTAATTCCTTCTAAGTTGAGTTCATCACTTTCCTGACCAACCAAGCCTGTTTTCTCGTCATCTTGTCATTTCTGTGATAACTGTGATTTTATTAGCTCCAAAGGAGAGAATTTCATATAAGGAGGACAAAGTGACTTTATGTAGTGTTGGAGAATACTGTGCAGGTAGTTCTGGGATGGTTGTCAAACTGACCATTTCCTGTTATTCCCTCCTAAGGTCAAAAATAGGGACAAATGCTAAAAAACAAAATATAGTTATCGAACAGAAGCATGGAATTTAGGTTTCCCTCCTGAGATTCCTGACCTCACAACTGCATACCAATACTTCCTGGATGGACTTTGCTTTCTGCAGAGAAGGTAGGTAAAACCTTTTGTTGAGGGAAATACAATAAAAAAAAAATCAAATGCTATATTCAATTAGCAAAAGAACTGCCTTCCTCACAAGCCCCCACAAATATTCTATTGCGTGAACCTTAAATTTTTTTTAAAGAAGTTTCCTGAAATAGTAATAATTTTATTAGAGAATGGTGAAGGAGAGGTCCATAACCGAACACCCCAAATTTGAACTCAGGCTCTACCAAATATTAATTGTGTGACGATGGCCAAGTCATTGAATGAATCTGGGAATCAACTGTCACATCTCATCTCAAAGAGTTGTGAAGATCAGTGAGTTAATAAATGAAGTGCTTATAAAAGGGTGTGGCACACCAACAGCTGGCTAGATTCTTCTTAACTATGCCATTCACTTCAACACAGACATCAATAACGGTCAGGCCTAAATCTAAATTCTTAAGAACAGTATCCACTGATACACAAAAATAAACATCCAAATGAATATCTGCTATTACATGGTTGTTAACACAAAGAGGTTCCATTTATCTTCCCTTCAGGCTTGATCAAATATACAAACTGAAAAAAAGATGAATAATTCCTCCTCTTCACATTTCTTTTCCTTATAATACCTTGATATTAGAGAAAACCAAGCCACAAAACACTCCAGGTGGGAAAAAAAGTGACATTATCCTTTTATCTTTAAATTAACTAAAGTTGATAAATATCATGAGGTTCCCACAATAGCCTTTGCTTACAGAAAAGTCTTACCGTGCATTGTCCAGCAATTCAGCCAGTGCTCCAAAAAGGAAACTGTGAGTGGTGCTGATGAAGAAATAGGTGGGAAACAAAAAGTCAAACTCTGAAATCAGTTTAAAAGGCTAAGACACTTGCAGACAATGTTCTCCAGTTCTAGACAGATAATTAAGGAGCTACTCTATAAACAACTTTCTCAACTCAGTTAGGCTTCGCTCCATTACAAAGCCAGAACTAAAAAGTTATTGCCAAAATATTCTGCCTGCTCCTAATAAAAGGGAAATTTCAAAGTCCTTATTACAAGCAAATTTTCATGTTTTAAAATTACCTTAAAACTACTGATGTTTTTCAGAAATTTTTCCACTAAAATTATTTTATTTAACGTCAAATCATTTCTGAAAAATCCTGATCAAAACACTGGCTCGATAACAGGCTATAACAATCCAGCACTGGGAGGGGCCTCCTATTTGCCCCACTAATCTGTATTGTTCTATGGAATGTTTTCACCTCTGGAATTCTGCTTAAATAATCTCACTGATTCCCTACAGTCAATCTCCCTGCCGCCCCCTCCCCGCCAAGTGCCAGGTCCTAGTTAACAAAACACACTAGATAGCCATCACTATTCACAACACTTTGAGGTTGAATGTTCATCTGTGGGTGAAATCAAGTTGTCTTCAGGGTCCTATGCTTGCTTTTCATTTCCTGATGTGATATTTCAATCAGCATCTTATCAAAATACTGTGGGAAGATTCAGTGTGTAATTTTCTTTTCCTATCTAGTAAACAGGTAACAAAAGCAAGAGAGACCCATTTATCAAAAAACACCTGCTCCTTTGCACAAGGGGAAGGATCAACTGCAATGTCTCAGAATTGTCAAATACCTCAGGCCACAAGACAATGTTAACTTAGAATTTATTTTTAAAATATACATATATCAATTTTTTAATTTTAAATTTTAAATACATATTATGAGGGATCTCTTGATGATTTCTTTTGACTCCAAATGAGCTTTCAAATTTGTAATTTTAAGAACACCACTAAACACAATTGTTACCAAAATAAAGTTAGTGTACAAAATGTAAAATAGAGAAGTGTAGATGATATGTTTTACAAAAGCATCAGTTTAAATCACAAGTCTTTCTAGTGAATTAAAAGCACAAGATTCAATATACAAAAGCTCAACATATAAACAATATGTAAACAATACTTCAGGAAAATATCTGCAACAATTCTGACCAAAAATGTCACATTTCTGAAAATTTTAATTCAAGAAATTTTTACTAATGTCCACCATGTGCCAAAGCGGACAGACTATGGACAGCTATGGTCTTCACCCTCTTGGGGCTCAAGCTAGTGAGAGATACAGAAAACATACGAGTTAACAAACACATAGAGACGACAAATTGTGATTAGGTGCTATGAAGGAAGGCTGACATGAGATTAACTGGTGAGGAGGTGAGATGGTCATTGAGAAGCCCTCTTCATGAATGACATTTAAATGAAACCCTGAAGGGTGAGAATGCAGTCCCTTTCAGAGTCAGTCAAACTCTCCAGTAAGAATATTCAAGCAGGAAAGAACCAAGGCAGGCAGCATGCTCTGGCTATGCTATACTGTACAGATGAGCTTGAGATGTGGAGAAAAGAGAAACCAGTTTAAAGGTACATGGGCTGGTGGGCTATGGCTGTAGTCTGGACTAAAGTGAATGGCGATGGAAAGACGTGGATGAATTTGAGATATCATTAAGAAGACTTGAGAGACTGAATTTGGGGCAAAGCAAAGGGAAAAATAAAAATGACCCCTGTTGCTACTAAGAGAAGTGTCAAAAATCTGAGATTGTGGGGGGAAAACATCAATTTGTATCTGATGTTGCTGTTACTTCAGGCTGCTGTCACTTTTGTCACTGAGTTACCAGACCACCAACTGACAAAATGCTGCGGGCAGGAGGGACCATAAGGTAGCTTTGGAGAGGAGATGAGTGGAGAGCTATAGCTGCAAAACTACAGAAAACTGAAGATGAGTAACTTTCTCAAGATAAAGTCCATAGTCCTTTCAATACACAGCTTATATTTTTTCTTAAACTCCTCAAAATTTTTATTTCTTCCACTTTTAACTATTTTCCCATTATTCCAATTTGGAATTATTCTCTAGGCTAGAGAGATAAAAACTAAATACCTGCTAAGAGAACCTGCTTTACTCTTTTCTCTAAAAATAACACCGATTGCCCCATATAGCAAGACTGGCTTCTTCTGTCTTTCTTTCCAGTTCTATTTCTGAGGTTTCAAATCTGGTACATTCCTTATATCAATCAATAATTTTAGTTAATCCAAAATTACTGAAAGTTTCACAAAAATAAACATACTGCTGTGAATTACACAGTGCTATGTTCTACTATGTTGAAAAAGACAAATGGAATAAAAACCTCTGAGCAGTTGAAGCAACACCTAATGATTATAGACAGTCCAAAGGCATCTTGGCTTGACAGAGGAGTGCCCAAGTAATAACCAAAATGTGAGAGTCCTATCCTCAGAGAGATTACATTTTTTGGAAATACTCAGGAGGTCACAGAGTGTGCAATCAATAAATACAAATTACATGTACTCTCTGGAGGACATCTTTAATCTTTAAAATGTCAATGCGTTGGGCAGAGAAATCACTAGAGATAGGCGAGTTCGGTAGAACCAGGCTTCTGCTGACCTACAATTAAATAGCTTTTGTCAAATAGTAAACATGGGTTCTTCCTACCACTTGGCATTAATTGAAGGGCACCAAAACAGGTTCGTCTGACCCAAAACAAACATCTTTATCACTTTCCCATTGTTTCTAAAAATGTATATACAACTTAAATGAACAAATATTGATATAAATCAACGATACCAAGTCATTATCATCATTATTTTTTAGTCTGGGTATATCCCTAGGACACGAACAAAGCTCTTTTCCCATGGCTCTGGAGGGCCGACCCACTCCCGCCGCATTCCCACTCCCCGGGGGCACTCACGAGTTGGCATGGATGAAATCCAGATGCAGCCGTGCCCGCTGCAGGGTAGCATACTTGTCCCCCATGCCCCCAAACCACACGAGGTGCCCTAGGGAACCGACGCGCCGCGCGCCCCCGCATCTGTGCGCCCGCCTCCGCAAGCGCCGAGGACTCCGTTTAGCGAACACTTGCGCCCCCTACCGGCGGGACCGCTAAGCTCACCCAGCGCGGTAGGCCAAGTGGACAGATGTTTGCTGCTGGTCTCAGATCCACCCCCTGAGAATGAGTCTTCCACCTAGCTCCTCTTCCCGAACTGACCACTAGGTAACCTCCCTCCACAGTTGTTCTTATCATTCCCCATCTGGAAAATGGAACCTAAGGCTGAGGCTAGAATTTGAACAAATGAAATGAGTGAGAGTCTCTCTCACCCTCTCACCCTCCCCTACCCTCCCCCCTCTCCCATTCTCTCTCCCTCTTTCCTCTCTCTCTCCCCCCTCTCTCTCTCCCCTCTCTCTCTCCCATACTTACACAGACACCACTTAGTATCTGGGTCTGTCCGGAATGGTCTGGAAGTGTGGGAAAGGGAATGGGTCGTTCCTTTCACCTGTGCAGTTTTTTTTGTACCACCAGAGGTACTGACACTTTGTTTCTTGCGTTTTAATCCCAACACTTACCTTCCTGTATCTCTTGGGTTGATCATGTTTACTCCAATTAAAGGAAACAAAGAAGAGATAAATCAGAGAGAGAAAGGAAGAAAAAACTAAGGGCAATCAGAACAGAATTCGGATGTTGCTATTATGTGGGGGTTTAAGTCCCTTAAGAACCTTTTTCAATTCACATTCAGCTATTTGACATTCAACCCTGACTGGAGGAACAGACATTCTGTGGTTTTCCAAAAGCGAAACTGGGCAGGTCTGAGTGGGGGTGAGGGGAGGTGGAGGGCAAATAAAAGGATGGGCAGTACATCCAGGTGGTGTTAACACAAAGCATGGAGCAAGTATCACCAACATCCAAAGGACACAGAACTGGTCAAGGATGTCAGATAGAAGTATCCTGGCTGGAATGAGAAACAAGCTGAGGGAATCCTTGATAGCACAACGGGTTAAGTCTCAGGACTATGAAGCTGTCTGCGGCCACTGCAGCAAGAGTTCAATCCCAGGCCAGGGAGGTTCCCAGATGGCGCAGCACACCTCTCCTGCCTTGCCCACTGCTCCCCTCAGCAGTGTATTTCAGTAGATGCACCTGTTCTACTCCCATCTCTGTCTCTGGTGAATCCTCTCACCACCCCACACCTCTGGCCTACATCCCAGTTCTTGTATGCACAAATAAATAAATCTTTAAAAAATAAAAATAAATAAAAGAGAAACGACTTGACTTAGTTGACTTCTAAGTAGTCTGGCTCAAGGTAGGGCTATCTGATTTGCAACCCCAAGTAGCACTCCCCAGCAATTTATATGACAGTGCATTTTTAAAATCAGAAATGAGTGTAAGCTGAAAAAAAGAACTTGAATCAAACGTGCTTGTGATTTCTGGACATCTTATGGGCAATGAGGCCTTCAGAGAAGAAAATAAATTGTCACTTTTAGGGTAATCATTCTACTTCTGAAGAAAGTTTATCAGCAGCTACATTTATAGGAATCAGGAGAGGAAGAGAGGATTTGAATGGCAACCTGAAAGAACATGATGCTCTACTTTAATTTGAAAAACTGGAAACAAACATAAACATTTCAAGTAATTTTCCTGATTGCATTTTTGTTTTAACAGTGGCTGATGTAGTGGTGTTTTGATAGCAGAATTCTCTTAAGTAAGCAACTTTAGCTATTTTTCCAATATTTCCTTCCATAGAACTTCACAAATACAATATTTTATTTTCATTTTATGAGCAAGAAAAGCTTGACGAGCCTCTTCTGGATTTATTTTACTACCCCAATTTCCAGCTGCTATCACAAAGCAATTTACTATGGGGAGGGCACTGGAGCCACTAGCCTATAATTAGCAAAAGCTGTAATATTTAATTTCTACTAAAGGGAATAGGGTGATTATCACAGAAGCACTCCTTCTAATAATCTGAGCAGAACCCTCCTAGAAAAAGTGGCCAGCCACCAAGCTCCACACAGTGCTCGCCAGCCCACATGGCAGGCTTGGAGGAGGAACTGCGAAATGGCACTAAACAAGAGGCCTGCAGATCATAGCACACAATTCACCAAAAGTCTTTTTCTCATCTCCACTTCAACTCTGGCCACCCTTTTGTCAGAAAGGCAGACTGTGTTCCTCTGCAAGGTATATTTTTGGGATTCCTTGTCTTAATCACTTCCCTCAATGCTACCTCAGGATTCATTTTAACATTATTTCATGATAAAAACACTGGGGGCACAGCAGGGAGGGGATATTTAAAATAAGAACATCATCTGCTCATCTCTTAGTGTAGGTCCTTTTAAGGAGAGTGAATTTGGGATGAGACACTGCAACTCTCCTAACTAAACACATCAGCTTTACAACGTGCATGTACTTGCCACAAACGATAGCTCAAATTTTTCAAACTACACTTCCCCCCCTTTTCATTTAATCGTACACTGGTAGAGGGATAAATGGAACATGTGCACATATGGAAGAAGCAAAATGTAACATCCAAATTAAAATGAAAAATTTTTAAAAACAACTTGTTCAGGGCCGCCCTGGTTGCACAGTGGTTAAGCATGGCACTGTGCAGCTGTCAGCAGCTGTGATGCAAGTTTGACACCCGGCCAGGGAGATTCCCACATGGCATAACAGACCTCTCCTGCCTCACCCGCTGCTCCCCTCAGCAATATACTTCAGTCAGTCTACCTGTTCTGCTCCCCACTCTGTCTCTGGTGAACCCTCTCGCCACCCCCACGCCTGTGGCCTGTACTGCAGCTTGTATGCATAAATAAATCTTTAAAAAAAAAATTACTTGTTCAAACTGCTATTTCATGACTTTTCAGAAATCTGCTTCTAAATACTGATACTTGTACCTACCAGCCATGTGCAAATGGTCTGCCACTTCCTAGCACAATAATTACTAAGTTGACATTGGCAAATTGCAATAAACACAGAAAGCAATTGTTATTGCCATGGTAATGTTTACAGAGACCAATGACCCTCAATTAATAATAATAAAATATCTCTGAAAACAACTCACACCTTTCTTGCTCCTTTTCTTCCGTTCATGCAAGACTGAATCTGGTTAGAATATTTTCATCTCTTCCAGTCAACTCCATGTTAGATAATGATATAATTTTCACTACATCAGTTCTCAGTTATCCATAAGACTGGCAGTCCATATACTCCAAGTATCCAAAATTGTGTAGGCAACTCTGGAGACTGTGGAAAAGATAAGGCTAGAGCTTGGCATTAAATGGGCTAGAAAATACAGCAGTCACCTTGGGTTGGTTAACCCATTAGCCATTTTCCCAACTCTTTTCTTTTCATTCTCACAACTGAAAACTTAATTCCTTTGACTCCCCTATAGCAAGAAGTGGCCATCTGACTCAGTGCTCATAAATAAGACAGAAGCAGACGTGTGCTTGCTAGGAAGTATGATTTTGAAAGGGAAGTTTCTAGGATGGCTTTTGCTCTCCTAAAAAGAGCAACAGGCAATACTAGCTCTACCTCCCTTCTTTCAAGTCTCTGCCTTGAAAATCTGGATTTTGAAGGGCCATTTGAATCCATGAGGGTAAGGTCAAGAAAATCACATGCAGCTGTCCCAAACATCCTTAAATCACTAAACCAAAGGCAGTAGTCACTCACGTCCAGATGTTTTGTTATGAAACAAAAGTTAAAATTGTTATTGAAGTAAATAATTATAATTGGGATTTCTTTTACTAACCAATAAAGAGGGGAAAAGCATAATGTTAGACAGCATCAGAGATCTACTTTCTTTCCATCTTTGGGCATCAACTGAGATAATTTGTTTTGGACTGTTTATGTCCTTTTTTAACAAAAGTGGTGAATATGAGTTACAGAATGGAAGGAAGGTATTACAGACAAGCACAACCATTAGAACAAAAAGAAGAAAGGAAGAGACAAGAAAAATGGGGACAGAGTATAATAACTATACCCAGCAGACTGAGCACAGGGAGAGACAGATTGGTCAGATAAGAGAGGAGAACATTAAAGAAGGAATGGAGTATCAGGGGGAAGCTTATGTTTAGTGTGATATATGACTTAAAGCCATTATTGGCTTATCCAGTGGATCAGTCATTTATTTCAGTGAGAACCAGCCCTATCACAGGTTCCAAGTATATAATGAGAATATCCTGTTTCTACCTTCAAGAGAGTTATAGTTTAACAGAGGCAGACTACATCACGTTCTAATCTAGGAAACAGAAACTATTCCAGGTACATATAACATAAAGGAATATAACATAGGAAAATGGGTGTTTATAAAATATCTGGAAGAGATAAAAAGATCAAATCAGGGGCCCATCACTGTACCCCTGGATTCAGCCTCACACAATGAAGCTGCAGAACGGAGGGCAGTGGTCTGCTGACGTCACTGCCACAACCACTTCCAGTTCCCCATGAGAATGGGCCCCACATACAGCAATGCTGAGGCTGGCCACTGCCTCTTCACACCCACATTCCAGGTCTGTAGAATAACAGCAAAACAAAACACATTTTTTTCATATCAGAAGTATGACCACTAGGATGCCTAAGCATCTTTTCTTTAGTTTTCCCATCTCTCCAAGTGGAGAGATTGGAGAGAAGGCGTGTGGAGACTGAAGGAAGGAAATACATAGTTTCCACCACATTGATGGACTTTTATGGCACCAGGTTGAGCATTAAGGTACTAGGTTCAAAGTAAGGAGGTGGGTTAGAAGAAATTTCACACATTATAACACTTGAACAGTGCCTTGAAAGGTGAGCTTGCATTTACTAGGTCAACAGAGTTGGGACTGGCATTCTAGTAGAGTACTCAGCTTAAAAGTACTGGGCACATCAGAAAAACTCACCAGTTTGAATGGTAGAAGAGAATGCGTTCACTGTCATGTCAATATTTAGCATGAAACAACATATCAAAGTAGAGAATATTCATTGCGCTTGAAATAAATATTTGGTTTCCCTGTTGTATACGGAGTTAGCTAACAACTTTTGAATAAAGCAGAGTTTTGTGTTATGGAAAACATTTGTGAAACTATTGAGTCTTGTGTGCCTCTGAGATCAAAGGTCGAGAAGCTAGGAATGGAGAAGCCAGTTAGGATACCAGGAAGTTAAACAGACAAAGGGGTGGGGAAATGCAAAATGCAAATTTTGTGGCTGTAAGTTAATCTTTGTTAAGACTGATCAGGACAAATTTGCAAAGAAAATACAGAAAACCCCCATTTATAGACAAATGTCTAATTTCTAAATTGTTGATTTACAGCAACTCAATAGGCTACCAAGAATTATATAGTACCTCCACCTGAAAAAAACAAGACAATATTTTCTCTAATTCTGCTTCCTAGCATTTGCCCATAGAAACCTCTCTCAAACTTGTTCCATCTTCTTTTAGCAAAACTCGTATTAAAACCATTGCCAACAACCGAATTTTGTGCATTATTATAACACAAAGTAATGGAAGAAGACATACTTTGGGGCTCTCTGAAATTTTTTTTGAAAGTGCAAAGGTGAAAAAAACCTCACACATGTAAGGAAGGCTGTACTCTGACCTTTGTGCTGAGCGTGAGCACAGAAGGGCAATGAATCATTGGCAAGTAAAAGTAAAGAGGTAAGCACATTTTTCCTGCTATGCCTCTTAAAATGTGTCTTAACTGAAGTTGCAGATCTTGGAAATAAAACAAATTGTCCTAAATGTTCTTCAGTGGACAATTTTCAGCTTGGGGAACTTTCTTACATGTAACTGTATTATCTTCCTCTCATATCACGTCACAGCAACATTGAGAAAATGTCTGGTCTATTTTAGAAACTCAAATTTCTGTTTCTAGTGTAAAATTTGCGATTACACTGGTCAACAGTGAGATCATCACTGACTTTAAAAGGCCCTAATCTGTAGTATCTTGGTGTGCTGAATATGAATATAACCCTGAATTTTTTTTATTAGCTCTCATTTTGAAGATATTTCATATAATTCATTTTCTATGTTTCACCGTGTCAATTTATCCAGTAGGACTGCAACATCCTAAATCAGCCTAAAATGATGTAATATTGCATAGCATTGCATAATACCATCATACACACATCATCCAGAGTTGATTGCATCATTTTCTGATGCAATGCAATACTACTGCCAGGTGGCTGCTGAAGTAAGCTGATGTCAGCAGTGCACTCTATAAAGCCCTGTTGGAAAGGTTGAGCATTGAAAATATTTCAGACTTTGTGCGAGACAGTTGAAGCTACTGTTCCATAGAACTGTTATTATTTTATCCATTTAGGCATAATACAGAACAATAATGCCTCGAAAGTGCGTTAATAGCGTGGACAATTTCTGCTCTATTTGTGGGGAAGTGACATTTGCCAACCAGAAGAAAGTATCACTTCGCAAGTGAAGAAGGCTTATCATCTTTACTTCGGGTGCAAGATTGGTGACCAAGACAAGCCTTGAGCCCCGCATACATGCTGTGCTACATGTACAACACAACTTTCACAGTGGTTAAATGGCAAAAGACCATCAGTGCCGTTTGCAGTTCCCATGGTGTGGAGAGAGCCAAGCAACCACATAAAAGACTGTTACTTCTGCTTGGTTCCTCCTCTTTCCGGCAGAATAACGAAGCCAAAGAAGTCGAGAATAGTCTATTCAAACATTCTGTCTGCATTGAGATGACCGGTTCAACAACTTGCTGCAGGTGACATGAAACAAGCCTGGAATGCTTTTCGCCTGGTGTCTACAAACTTTCTTGGGAATGTTAGGGCAGAAAACTACAAGGAACTAGTAGAAGACATGCTGATGCAGTATCTGAAACTTGGCTGCAATATGTCTCTAAAGATCCACTTCCTTCATTCCCATCTCGATTTCTTCCCTGAAAACTGTGGTATGGTTAGTGATGAACATGGCGAATGTTTTCATCAAGATATCGCATCAATGGAACAAAGATACCAGTGAAAATGGTCCACTACAATGCTGGCTGACTGCTGCTGGGCACTCCCCAGAGATGCTCCTGAACAGCTGTACAAGAGACAAGCGAAGAAATCTAAGAAGTAGTGTATGACTTGATTTTTTACAGGTATTAACCGTAGGCCTAGCACTATCAGCATGCATTTCGTGATGTAAACATCCATTTATTGCAGATTACAAAAACACTAGAGCCAAAATTAGAATATCACTGTCATATTCATGTTGAGCACATACAAATTGATAGGAAATGACTAATTTTATTTCAGTAACATGACTTTTGTAAAAATCTGTTGCACAGTGATTGGCATGTATTTCGTGATGTAAACATCAATTTATTGCAGATTACAAAAAAAGCTAGAGCCAAAATTAGAATTATACTGTCATATTCGTGTTGAGCACATACAAACTGATAGGAAATGACTAATTTTATTTCAGTGATATGACTTTTTTTTAAGATTTATTTATTTATGCATACAAGGTGGGGTACAGGCCAGAGGCATGGGGCGGTGAGAGGGTTCACCAGAAACAGAGTGTGGAGCAAAATAGGCAGATTGATGGAAATACACTGCTGAGGGGAGCAGCGGCCAAGGCAGGAGAGGTCTGCCATGCCATGTGGGGATATCCCCGGCCGGGTATCGAACTCACATCGCCGCTGCAGACATCTCCACAGTGCAGCGCTTAACCGCTGAACCACCAGGGAGGCCCTGATATGACTTTTGTAAAAATCTGTTGACCAGTGTTATCAGATGTATGTATGTACATATATATTATCTGATGTATGTATGTATATATGTGCACATATATATATATATATATATATATATATATATTAATTACTAGTATAAGATTTTGCCAGACTTTTGTTATTTGAGGTAAATTCAGACTATCTGTAATTAAAAAAACTACCAGCACAACTTTTTTTCTATAACCAATATGGTACAAGTCAGTACAGTTTTTGGTTTTCTTTCTTTCATTACTGAATTTAAATTTTTGTGTTCCACCATAAATAGGGTAGTAAATAAATAGATAAATGAAAAAACCCAAAAGATAAAAGAAATGAGCTTGTGCTGTTGTCAAGGATTTTCTACCATCATTCTAACACTCCACCAACTTTTTATTTGTAGCCTGAAATTTCCACAAAAAGACATAAAGCCTTTCATTTCATAGATCTAACTGGGAGAAATAAGATGGTGTGGCAGAGGAGGACTGCTGAGTACAGGATGAATACACCACTGGCTGGTTTCAAGGTTTGGAGGTTCCATTGTTACTACCCTGCTCTGCTGGCTGAGGGGTTTGCTGGATGTCCCTGTTATAAATGGGAACTGGAGCCCTGTCCAGAAGGGGAGACCAGCTCTTAGACCTCATCCTGGCACTGTAGTTAAGGATGGAGCATTGTTCTGAGTCTACCGACTGAAAACTTACACTATGTAAAACATCTGATCAATTAAAAAAATGATAGCAGGCTTTGCTATATAAAGTGCATATGGGGATTGAGAGTCTACAACATCTCTCTGGTTTCCAAATTTCATGTCTTTTCATCTCAAATGATTCAGTTCTCATGTGGCACAGGAAGGTTGGGGTAGAAAGCTAGCCATCTGTTTAGTCTGAATCCTTTTCATAGTGGCTTCTTGACTTTACACAAGTTCTTGTGAAGTCTTGCTTCTCTCAGTCTCTCTTTCTTTGGGGGACTATATCTTTGTCTTTAATCCTCATATTCATCCCTCCCCATTCCTAAAAGAAGTACTCTCCATCCTCCAAGCAGTAACCATCATATTGGTAATGGGGTTGTTGTCATGAATTCCTACCAAAGTCAATCACCCCATCAGTTAAGAGACCTCCATCATTTGGCAGCCTCCATCAGTATAGTGTATTTGCAGTGGACATCAGACTCCAAAAATAGTATTTCCTTTCCTTGTTTTCAGCTCTTAGATAAAAATCTCCATAAATACCTTAAGTGCTGGATAATTATTATTAATTCCTCACCGGCAGAAAGAGGCTTGCTGCCAAGTGCCAAAGAGTTCAAGGAACTGGGTGAATTTATTATTTTGCCCCAAGTGATTTTACTCAATTTAGTTCAAACCTTTCGTCAAGATAGCTAGGTGCATGACAGAATAATATATAGTTGGTCATACACCTGCCCTCGTTTTTCTCACCTTCCCCTGAGGCACAAACATGCCCCCAGTCTCTGACATGTCTCATCTTTGCACCTGTACCTCAATCAGACCCTGACATGTCTTTGATTTTTAGACTGAGTCACATGGTGCTTATCCTTTCCTGGTTTGTAGTCTCTTTTCCTTTTCCCCCCACCTTTCTTTTCAGGATTACTGTTCCATTCTTGTCTCCACTTAAAGTCCTTTTTATTTTTTATGGCATCACAATTCTCATCTAGAGTGACCAAAGGATTAGAAATCTTGAACACAAACTCTGAGGGTAACAACTGAAAATACAACCTCCTGCTAACATAAAGGAGACAGGGGTGGAGGAGGTTAAAATTCTATAACCATGACTCCTCTAAAAAGTTAACATTCTATTCCTCACAGGAACCCTCTGAATGTGGATTCTTTCAACTTCAAGAGCCTTGAACATGCACCAAATTTTATTTTCTAGTCCAAAGATTACTATTCTTAGGTTTTCTTGAGAACTATATTATAAGGGATAGCAAATTTAAAAAATACTATATTAATGTGTTAAAAGTCTATTATATGACCAGAAATAAATAAAATAATTTGGTTTTAGAACTTATGAGAAATTTATGTATTCTATCTGAGTAGCCTCCTGAAAATGAAACCAATACTGGAAGAGACTATTATTACATACTAATCTTTATGGGAAATATTTTGAGCATTTTCAGACCCCCCAAATAACCTACCAAATCATACCAAATAGGAAGGCTATACTTTCAGAATAAAGGGAAACTTGTAATTGCATTAAAATGTGGTTGTTAGGGTGTGCTCTCATCTAATCTAATAGGTATTAATTATAAGATTAGATTTCAAGGGTCGGTATGTCTTGGGTGGAGGGAAAATAGACTTTGGTGGAAGACTACAGGTGCATCAGTGGTGGGAATGCTAGAATGACCACCTGAGGGAGGAAATCCTATCCTGTCAAAACACTACTGGGGAGGTAAAGCAATGGTACTTCCATAACAACAATAAATAATAATAAGGTGTCTCCTCCTGCTACCATGACAAAGGACGGGGGAGGAAAGAGAGAGAAGGAGGTTAGGTCATACAGAGAGACACCAGGATGGGTGTGTGTGCTGAGGGAAACCATGCGAAGAGGCTGCGAGAGGGAGGCCAAAAGAAAGAGTCAAAAAAGAGAGGTCTCAAAGGAAGCCAATATGTTGACATCCTCATCTTGGATTTTAAGCATCCAAAACAATGAGAAATAAATTTCTATTGTTTAAGTCACCCTGTCTGTGGTATTTGTTATGGCAGCCCTAGCAAACTGATACAGCCACCCAATGACAATCACTGGGTAGCAATTTCTGCCTTTCTTATCCTGCCCCCGTGTCAGTACTATGACCTCTCTTTAGCCTCTTGCTCCAATCCAGAGCTCAAAAGTCTCAGTTTACTCTACCCATTTGCCCATCCACGGCATTTCATTTCCATAAGTCTTCGTTCATAGCCCTGCCCTATAACTTAAGGGTCCCATCTTTTCCTCCAGAAACCAGGATTTCCGGGACTAAGGACTACTTTAAATCTTTTAAAATTAAGCCTTTCCATATAGAATTCAACTATTGTTTTTATATGCACTAGACTGAAACATGTGAATTTACATTTTGATCCTGGCAAAGTCACACTGGTGAAGGTTCAATTACAGGTCGCAACAGAAAAAAAGTATCATAAAATGATGGAACAGCCTTTACTTCAAATCTATACTAGGTTATCAAGTTTATATTCTGAGATTACCAGAACCATGGGAACATATTGCTTCCCCATGGAACTAATACCAATGCCCACAGAGCTACCCGCAGAGAAAATCTGGCCCCAGTCACTTCTGCAATGAATCTCCAAAAATGCTATCTTTGCTTTCAGTTTAGTGAAGCATGGAAGGCTTAGCAAAGGGCAGACTGCATTTTGATAGTGAGCCAACTGGGCAGGGTCCCTTGATAGTTCTGTGCTCTGTAAACTAGCTAGCATATTGCCAATGCTCAATAAATGTCACATATTGTCAACCATCAATTATTCAGGGTATAATGAGGAAAATGTCTTGGCATGCATTACCTCAAAGCTTGATCAAGAAATCCTGTGATTCCAACATCATATCATAAAACAGACTGGCATTTTTACTTAATTACTGTTAGGTCGCATATTTTATATTAATGACATCTTTAAATTCCTCTGATTTGCTTATAGTGGCAATCAATAAAAATCACTGGAATTATTAACACAGTATCACAGAGAATTGAAAGTAGGCCAGTGCAGTATTTACAAGTGTTCTTCACAGATGATGTCTGACTGATGTTTCTGACATTCAGGTCCCCTGACCTTTGCCCATTCTCTTTCCTTTCCTGCAATGTTCTTCCCCAACTGGATTTGGTCTCATGAAACACTCCAGCACTCCTCACTGAAACACTTTACCTAAAATTATCTCCTCCCACACAAGAAACAATGTTTGAAATGCCTTTGAAACCAGTACTTGGGACAATGTATTCCAAATGTGTTCAAAATGGATAGATTTTGAAAAAGATTTGTAACATAAGATGTGCCCAATAGTTGTTGAATGAGTGATTAATACCTAAAGAATAATTCAGTAAATTCCCCCCACTGCCTACCTTTTGTACTAGTATGTGGTGCATATACAAATTTATAAATAAGTGGGAAAGAGGGAGGAGAAGGAAGTCCTGAGTCATCTGTGTGGTGCAGGCTCAAGATGAAAATGAACCACTTATAATGACGAGTCCCCCTTCCTCAAATAAGGTAGACTCAGTTCAATCTTTCAAAGACTTTGCACTACCTACATCTAGTAAAAGAGAAATCTATTATGCAAGTTCTGAAACTACACTTCCAAACCACATTGAACCTGCTATTCAAACCGTAGTAAATTTTTTCATCTTCAGCAACCACACCAAAAAAAAAAAAAAATACAAAACAGACTACATTTCTCCCACATTTTAGCTCATTTCCCCAAATCAAGCAGCTTCCACTGCTGATTCATGGTAGGTATAGACCCTCTTGTCATGAGGGCAATAGCACTGAAGGTTCAATCGTCACAATGGCAAGAGGGGTATCATGTACTAAGTGTGTGTGTGGGGAGGGGGAGACTAAAGAGATACCATACCTTGTTTGTCCTCAGCAAGGCTTCATTTTATGCAAAATTGAGAAAAAGTTCCAGTTTCCAAGGTAAACTAGTACCCTGCACAGTAATTCAAGACAGTTTCTGCCCTGTACCAGCTGAGTCTGACATATTGTCACACTTTCTGCATGTAGCACAAGACTTTACAGAAATTCTTATTTATTCTTGTGATGCACCCTTGTGTTACTCTCCGCTAATGCCAATAATGGGGTATTCCTTCTGTCTGAGGAAAGGTATGGCACCCCAAAGAGGTTTGATCTGTTAATGATGTTAGACTCTATTTTAGTATCTGAACTATAACATTTGCAGTCAAGTCAGTTTAAGAATGACCCCTTTACCTGGTGCTATGGCAAAATGTCATCATGTAGCAACTCATGAGAATCTCAAATAGGTCACAAAAGTAAATAGCACCTCCAGCTTATTTTCAATAGACTGAATGCTGCTGAAAGTTCCGTACAATGTTTCTAAGTGTTAGCATCCTTGCCTCCTCTGGCATGTTGGCCGACCCCTCCACCTTTTCCTGATGCTGATGTCACTGTCTCATGCCAGGCTGCATCATGTCCTCCATTACTTACCAGAATGTTATAAAAGAGCACTGCATTCTACAAAGCTTTGCAGTTTATTGGATCTGATAGCATTCATGGTATGACTCAGAACAGAAGCTAAGTTTGGCTGCTCCTTTTCTTTACATTTAGTTTTTCATAATATTCGATCCTATTTCACACATATTACTCCCAACATTAGTATTTCACTGCCATGGAAAAAAACCATGGAAGCTTACCAAGGTCTATCATATCATATTAAAGTAATAATTTCTAAATATAAAGCATCGAAGTTGTAAACAGAGTTGCAAACTCTGTTGAGTTTCATTTATTCATGGCATCGAATCATTCTTTTTTTCAAAGTCAGATATTCCAATTTCATTTCAAAGAGATTTCTATGTTTTTATAATTAAGAGTGCCAATTTTCATGGCTCTGACTTTTTTCTTTTGTGGATCATTAGAAGAGATAAGCTCTGATGAACACTACTTAAAATCCAAATCTCAACATAAAAACAAAACTGCTTCAAGTAATGAAAAAGTGTTCTTTCTTTGATTTTCTTGAGATTCCTCAAGTCTATCACACAACTGCATTTGTGTATGTGTCCACTGAGTTAAAAAAAAAAAAAAAGATTTACAGAAAGGTGGTACTAACTTTAGCACCAACAAGATTTCTTGACATATGGGAAAGTCTGCCAAAATTTGCTATGCTTACTTCCAAGTATCTGTCTTCCTGAGACTTCCACCAGTAATCAGAGGCATACCTCCAAATTATAAGATCCAAGTTTCTAAGCACCCTCCATAATTCAAAGCTAATGAACAGAAAGTTGTCTTCTACTGCTTTTCCATCTCTATACCTCCTTGTTGCAAACTGCGAAATCTTTATGAGACTGAGTAACAGATGCATAATTTGCCATGAAGAATAAATTGTATGATGATGAATTTACTCAGTTATTTACTTAACAGTTAATCATGCCACTAAAAAGTTAATTGTTTGAAAAAATAAAGAAGGGGAAAATTTTCTGGTTTTATTCATCTTCTTATTGGAAACAAACAAATTTATCATTCAGTTAAACAGTCCTTTTCATTTACTTAAACCTTTTAATTTGAGCTATGTTGAATCATACCACTTCGTAAGAAATAATACAGTGATCCTGCATGCCCTTCACCAGGTTTCCACCCATGGTTAACATGTTGCAAAACTGTAGCACATTCACCATACTGGCATTGGCTGATCTACCATTTGCACTCCCAACGTTTGTGGGGGGTGAGGGTAGGGAGGGAGGGAGTCATGGGGAGGGAGAGGGAGGGGAGAGAGAGAGGAAGGGGGCGGAAGGGGTATAGTTAGATGTATGCAATTTTTTTTTCCATTTTTTTTTTATTGTTATTTGTGTCTTTTACATTTTGTATTCCCCTTGGGCAGCCCACCACCAATTCACCCGTGATCCATCTCCATGGTCCCCTGTATTCTCCTCTCTTCCATTTTGTGCCCTTATCCTCCCCTCCCCCCTCCCCCACCGCTGAGTGTCTCTCTCCCACCCCGCCTCCCTATAGT
>PVIJ01017813.1:0-28235 GCA_004024925.1 Scalopus aquaticus | reverse complement strand
TCAAGGGCTGTGGGGTCGCAGGGGTGGAGACTCTGGGTGGAATTTGTGAGATCAGGAGGTGACACTAAGAAACTTTCTTGTGTGCCGCATGGAAGGTAGGTGAGAAGGGGCTGGAGGTGACTGCACAGAATGGCTATTGCTATCCTACTGTTGTCCTTGGTCCTTTTCACTGCCCCTCAAAGCAGTGAGGGCAGTGCCAAGCTCAAGGGTGATCTTACCCTGGGCCTGCCTCTAGTCTTATCCTCTCCAATCCACCCCCAACACTGAACCCAGTCAAGGCTCACCCACCCCCTCACCTTGTGTCTCCTTTGTACTCAGATTATTTGGAAAATCAAAGAGTTAGGCTCAACCACAGAGGCAGTTAATGACTATAAGGCTATGGTTATAAAGTTCCTACTATGTGCCAGTGTTACCGGAACCAAGCTGCCTTAGCAGCTTGGGTTCCTGCAGGAGCGGTGGGGCCTTTTATCCCGCTGCTCCGGAGTAGGTTATGACAGTTGCTCCTGCCCAGTAACTGCCGTTTTTTGTATGGACCAATCAGGTGCTAGGAGCTGATGGGTCGGGCCAATCAGCTCCAGGATTGAACATGGTCCAATCAGACTTATGGATGGTACTCTGGGAGAGGATATAAGCCAGGACTGGAGGGACCGAAAGGGGGGAAAAAAGATGGGAAGAAAAGAAAAAGATTGAACGGAAGAGGGGGGAAAAGATTGAACCGAACAGGAGAAGACACGACACGACCAGCCCCCAGGAGAAGAAAGACGACGGTTCCAGACTCCGAAGAAAGAAGAGAGAAGTCAGTTCCTGGCCTCTGAGAAGAGAAGAAAGAAGAAAAGGAGCACCAGCAGCCGCCCTCCGAAGAGGAAGAGAAGAAAGAAGAAAAGAAGTGCCAGCAGCCGCCCTCCGAAGAGGAAGAGAAGCCGAAGGACTCTGAAGAGACTGGGCCTTCGGTCCTGTCTCTGCAGTAGCCTGAAAGGAGCCCCTGAGGCCCTGGGCCTGGTGTCTCAGAGACCTGTTTGTGGGTGTCACCCAGCACATACCAAGGAGCTGCTGTCCCCGCTGTGATCTGGGTGAGGCGGCCGCCACCTGAGGCTGCAGTGAGCTCTCTGTTTCCCCCCGTTTGTACAATAAATCCCATATTTGCTGTTGTTGTTCCTGGAGCCTGAAGTCTCTTGCAATTGTGCGCGCGGGTGAGAACCCACAGGCAGTGACCTGTCCTCTCATCAGGCACTGTCTTTTGTTGTATTTGGCCTTTTGGGGCATTTTGGTGGCTCTTGCCACAGAGCCTGAGGCCCGTTCTGCCCGATTTCAGTTGGCGACCACGAAGGGACTAGACACCCCTTCTGCCCGATTTCCCCAGGTACACACAGACATTTCCCCATTTTAATCCTCATATCAGCCCTGTGAGGTTGGTACTACTGGGAGCCCCCTTTACAGAAAAAGAAACTACGTGCTGGCTGGAGCCATGTTGCAACCCCTTGCTGTCCTGCCTGGCTGTTGAGACGTGACATCTGTGAGCATGGGGCTTTCCAGCCCCTTTGGTGCTTTTCTTTCCATCATCTCATGTCATCCTCAAGCACCTTGCCCCTTTAGCAAATGAGGAAATAGAAGCTCACAGAGGGATAGTGACTGTCCCAAGGTCACACAGCCAGGCAGTAGCCATGACCTGATTGGAATCTAGGCTTGCCTACCTCATGTGTCTCCCCTGGAGGATTGAGTGTGGCCTGCCCTGGGCCATATCCCACCTTACATGAGCCTGGTGAAGGTGGCAGAGATTCCAAAGGCCAGCTTGCAGATCAGGAATCTGAAGGCTGCAGAGGGGTAAGGCCCCTATCAGGAGGACTGCCAGGCAGGTGCCCAGGTCTCCTGACTCTCAGAGTAGAGGTCTTACACACTTTGCTCATTCATGCAACAAATATTGTTGAGCACCTGCTGTGTGTCGTGCACTGTACTAGCCTCTGGGATCATGGCGGTGACATAACTCCCTGCCTTCCATGAGGCTAGCATTCTAGGGCAAGGTGGGGGAAGGGGAGACCCACACTCACTGAATAAATCTTCAGCAGCTACTATCTTCCCTCTTTCTTTCTTTCCTTCAACAAATATTTATTGAGAGCTATATTTCTGTAAGATAGACACTGTTCTGACTCTCCCAGGGTGAGAATCTATTGGTGGAATAGGCACGCTATAAAGAGACGCATATGTAAACAAGACAAATCCAGACTGTAGTAATGGCTGAGAAGAAAACAAGGTTAAGTGCTAGGGGCTGGGGCAGGGCCGCTGTAGTCCGCTTCACATGGTGTGGGCTGGGAGGCCTCTCGGAGGAGAGGACTCTTGAATGGACACCTGGGGGGTGTGAAGGGGCCAAGCAGGGTGTTCTAGATGGAGGGAACAGCAGGTGCAAAGGTGCAGAAGTTGGACTGAACTTAGGGTGTGAGAGGAGCAGAGAGAGACCAGGGTGGCTAGAGCAGTGTGGGTGGAAAGATTCAGAGGACAAGGTTGTCAGCAGGGAGGGGGCTTGAGAAAGTCCAGAGGCCCATGGGGGAGCACTGAATAGAAAGAAGGGATGACTAACCCCCCCACAGGGCACAGCTCAGGGAGGCCAGTCATCCCTGCATCTGGGGGTTTCTCAGCCATCCCTGAGGGCTGGGGGCCGAGCACCTGCTGGCCTGGCACTGCCTGCCTCTGCAGAAATAAAGCCCCCCCAGTACCCTGCAGCAGAGCCCCCGTGGCGATGCCTCCACCTGCACAGCCGGGCAGTGCTTTGTGTGTTGGCTCTGACGGGCACACCTGGTGCCTGCTGGCTCTCCTGATTTAGGGGCTTGTCCTGGCTGGTTCCCGGGCCTGTTCCCTGAAGTCCACCAGCTGGAACTAGGCTGATTGAGGAGGAAGCAGTCTGTGATGGTGCCTGGGGAAGAAGGCGCTCCCCACCCTGGCAAACTCATTTGATCTAGAGAGAAGTGTCCTGAGCATCTTTGAAACACTGGACTTCCTGTCTCTGGCGCCATCCTTCCCTGGGTAGCAAAGAGCCTGCGGCTTGGGCAGGAAGCTGCTATGCTTAGAAATTCTCTTACCGTCTCTGGGTCTTAGTTTCCTGATCTGTATAATGGAAGGGCTGACTTGGCAAAATTCGTGGTGTGGACTCCGGAGCCAGATTATCTGAACCTTTATCGTGTAGAGGTTATTTGAACATAGCTAAGTTACTCAGTCTTTTGGAGCCTCAGTTTACCCATCTATAAAATGGGGTTATATAATAGCCCCAATTTCAAGGATTGTATGGAGATTAAGTGAGCTAAGTATGCAGTGCCTGCCCTGTGGTAAATGCTTATATGTTAAGTCTAATTGTCACTATTATTCTAGTCTTTAGAGAATGTACTGGAAAGACTCCATAGAGATAACTATTCATTTGCTCACAAACTTTTTGGCCTTTGTTTTTAACAGAGAAGCTCTGCATTGCTCAAGAGAAATTTTACTCAGAGCCCCAGCTGTTTGGAGAGGATGGAAGGGGGGCGCCCGCCCCACCTGCTCCCCCGTCTCTGTGTCTGCAACCCCCAAGGGGGCTCCTGGAGTATAATCTGAAAACCCCTGCTCAGTTTGTCTTCTTCTCACAGTCAGGGAAATTGAGACTTGGAGAGATTAGAACCAGCCCAGGCCCCAGAGAGGCCAGGTCCAGCCTATCCTAGAACCTAGATCTTCTGGTTTTCTCAATGCAAGACAAGGGGTAGGGGCTGGGAGAAAAGGGAGGACCAGAAGCTGCTTAGGGGACTGGGTGCATTGTGGCGACAAGTCATTAGCATGCAAATGACATGCAAATGGATGCAAAACAGCATGTTTTATGCTAATTTGCAGAGTCGAGAGCGACGACATTTTTGGTAATAGGGCAGCAGTCCTGGTCCCTGGGCATTGCTGAACACGCGTCCTTTTTTCTTTCTTTCTTTCATTATTATGATCAGGCTCATAAATCTTGGTTTGGCTGTGACCCCACCCCTTTTCTCTTGCAAGTCTGGCTCCTGTCACCCTCAAGGACTCCCTCCCTAGGCTTCTGGTCCTGCCTGGGCTCAGGGACAGGCCTGGGCAGTGGGTCAGAGAACCAGGACTCGGGAGCCACCATTCTGCACCAGGATGTGAGCCCATCCTAGAAGCCACTTCTCAAGGAGGGGGCCTTGGCTGGGGCCTGATGGGACTTAGGGCCAGTGCAGCAGTTCCTCTGTGCCAACTGGCCTGTGCTCATCTGGGACATGATGGCCAGACCTCCCCAAAGCTGCCCCTAAACCTGGGTTTGGCATTTCCTCTGAGCTCTCATGGCCACTGCCCTTTTGGGGCTGGCCTGCCTGGTGGGTGGGCTGCTCAGAGCAGGCCAGGTCTGCCCCTGGCCTTGGAGGACTCACACGCTTAGGCTGTGTTTGGTGTGTTGAAGAACTGAATCCATGCACAGCAGTCTGGCAGTGAACTTGGGGTTCACCGTCTCTGAAACCTGTAGCTTGAATTCAAATTCTGACACCATGACTGAGAAAGCACTAGTGCACGTAGATGTGAGTGCTTACCATGTTTCAGGTGCCTTGCTTTGTGTTCTGGGTGTTTATGTTCTCACTGATAACAATATCCTTTGTGGTGGGTATTGTCACATGACTGAAGGGACATTTATATTTACTGAGGATGAGCTCCTCCCCAGGCCACTCAGCAGAGCCCCTCCTACAGGTTCTAGGGCCTCTGCCTGTGCTCTCAGACAGCCCTTGACAGTGTTCAGTTCACCTGAGCCCTGTGCTCTTGGAAGTGAGCCATGATTAAGAACCCCCCCCCCCCCAACTTTTGTGTTGAAATCACTCTGCCCTTTGTGTTCAGGGAAATGGCTTATAGGAAGAAACCGCCCTGCCCACCAGACTTAGATAAGGCTCCATCCACTCTTCCTTCTGGCCCCTTTGTTTGCCTGTGACCTTTCCTCTTTTCCTGAACCTGCTGAGGGGGCCAGACAGACTCATTCACTTCCCATTCTTTGTCTCATGGTTGATTAGCTGAGATTAGAACTGTTTGTCCCATCTGGAAGTAGAGACAGATAAATATTTCCAGCTAAACATTTATAGGAGAAGACTTGACAAGACTTCCCCTGATTGCAAGACAACCCCGACACTGAGCTCCCCCACTTGTAACTGGGAACCCACCCTGACCAGACATGATTTTGGATCTGAGGTGCTCACCCTGTTGCAAAGCTTGGATATAATCACCCCCTCCTCCACTGTCGGGCTTTCTTTGACACTTGCCACCTTGCACTTTCCACCTAAGGCTCCAGCCCTGTCAAAGGCCTTGTGTGGGTGACCTTGGAGCCCTTCCTGAGCATCTCCCTGTCTTGGGTCCTTCCTCTGTAAAACGGATGCGCACCAGCCCGGCTTCCTCGGGTTGAGACCAAAGGACATCACGCCAGGGAAGGCTTGGCGCAGTGCCCTGCACAGTGAGCGCTCCAGAAATGTCAACCATTGTGCGTGGAGGACAGGCTCAGAGACTGGACAGGACCAGCACGAAGCCGCACCGCGGGCGGAAGTGGAGTCGAATGCGCGTCTGGAGATCTCCGCGCTCCCTCCCGCGCCAAGGGGTGCCCAGCGTCCCCCCACCCCGCCTTAAGATAGCAAGTGGGGGAGGGGGGAATACCCCACACTCCTCCCCTCCCCGCCGCCCGCCTTTGATTGTGGCGAGCAGCGAGTCGCGGAGCAAATTAACTTTTTGCACACTTCATTATGCGCAGCCCCGCGTCCCCCGGGGCCGCGGCCCCGCCCCCGCCCCGCGCCAACAACTTGATTGGGCAATTAATCTTCGCGCCCCCCCACACCCCCCGCCCGGCCCCGGGCCTTTGTGCGCCTGAACGCAGGCCGCGGGCGCCCACCCGGCCGCCCGGTCTGCTCGAGCTGATAAGGCGCCCCGCGCCTCCCGGCCCCAGCCTTTGTCAGGGCGCCGGGAGGCCGGGCCGCCGCGTTGCCGTCTCGCACCCCATCAGCGTGCCCCCGCCCCTTCGGCTCCGTCCATCTGTTTGAGCTTCACAATCCTCCAGCGGCCGGGGGCTGGGGGAGGGGTCTCGCTCTTGGGCAGGGAGCCAGTACCCCCCTCCACCAGGCCGCCCCATGTGTGAAGAATGACCCCCCCCCTCCCAGCCCATGCGCGCGCGCGCGCGCACACACACACGCGCGCGCGCACACACACAGGGCAGCCCAATTAGGCAGCGTGGCAGTAATTAAGAAGGGGGGGTGGGAGAACAAAACAGCAGTAGTCGGAATAGGGTGGAGGCTTCCCAGCAGGGTCCAAAAACATCTAGAGGACCCTGCCACCCATCCTGTACCCCAGGTGTGTAATGCTCAGATCCTGGCTTGGGGACCTACAGGCTGCAATAACTGGCTGGGGTGGTGGGGAAGGGAGTGATGGTTGGGGGGGAGGAGTCCCTGGGAATTTGCCTGATAAATCTTGCCTCTGTGCATTTTTCTGGGGTTTTGCCAGGACTTGACCCAGCCTCAAAAAGGCAGCCTGTGATTCTGGTAATGTTGAGAACGGGGTCCTCAATGGAGGGTCTATTGTAGAGGACTATAGCAGGGTGATTGTGAAAGGTTCTGTAAATGTCAGGTACGGGGCTCGATTCCCAGGAGTGGTGGAGGCACGGTCTGAGACCCTGTTGGTGCAGCGCTGGGCACACAGAAGGCGCTCACATGCTGGCTCTTGGTATTTTCTTGGTTGCCCTGGACTTGCATAGGGTCAGGGCTGAAAGTTGGTGGGTAAAAGACAACGCTGGAAAGAGGCTCTTGAGTTCCAGCCCATGCCTGGCCAGTGGGGTACAGAATGGTGCCCTGGCTTCAAAACTTGTCTGCGCAGAGCTTGGGGCTGGGCGCTGTCTGTGGCCCTTGGGAAGTGTCTGTGGTTGTTTTGGGGTAGAAGCTTCACAACCTTCACTAGTTCTCCCAAGAGGGGTGTGAGCCAGTGTGCCCAGAGTGAGGTCCAGCACCAGTACCGATTGAATACCCACTGCATGCGGGGTCCACCGGAGCGCTGTGCGGTGCTCGAGGTGTGTGAGCAAGAAGAAGCTGTTGGCTGCCATCATAGACTCACAATTTGGGAGATGGGCGAGAAATAAGATAAACACAAAATCCATGGGGTTCAGTAGGTGATATGGGCTATAAATAAAAATAAAGCAGGACCACTACTTAAGGATATGGACTCTGCTTGCTAGTCCTGTTAGGACCCCTAGCCCCACCAGAATGCCCCCTTGCCAGGGCAGTGAAGGTTGTACTCTAGAGCTTTAGGACCACCCTAACTTCAAGCAGCCTATCTCCCCCTTCCTAAGATCCACCCCCCCCTCTGGGGGGCGGGGAGGGCAGGGTCCCTGGGATGATGGGCTGACCCCAGGCCATGCTGCAGCATTTCCCCCTTATTCTTCCGGAGAAGGTGGCGTGTTCCCCTTGATAATGACAGCCTCCAGTCTTGCATGACTGAAAGGTCTCACAGGCCCACAGTCCAGAAGGGGCCTCACAAACAGGAGCTGAATTAAAATGGAGAAATACAGCCTCCCTTGCCTCCCTTCTCATTTTTCTCCTCCCCATAGCCCCTGAGACCATGGGTGAATAGTTTCTTGGACAATTTGCCTTGCTAAGCTGGGTTAGTTAGGTGGGTGTAAAGTTATGGGTTCAAAAGTTAGGGGATACCCAGAACCAGCAGTTGTAACTGCCTCCCATCCCCCCAAATACATACATCGGGTTTAGATTCCTCATCAACTCCAATCCTTAATTCTGATGTTTTAGGTCTAAACATCTTGGAATCCTAACACTGTAGATACCTGACTTTCTAGAGTTGTGGCATCCTATTCTTCTTAAATGAATATTTTGGATTTCTAACCTTATGTTCTATTGTAGAATCCTAGACGCCAATATTGATTTTGAAGGAATCTACCCATTAAGATAACAATAGAGAAGACTATGTGCAAAGTCACATAACCCTAATCAAATAATAGTAACTAGTATTCTCTCAATCATGTTTTTATTCAAGTATTTTTTGGAGAATTTTCTAAGTGCCAGACACGGTTGCAGGTGCTGTACAAATGAATGGATGGCGATGACGATAGAAGTTGATGTGTGCAGGAAAGTGGGGTAGAGAGTAAGGAGTTGTGTAATTAGAATTGATGATCAGGGTAGAATGCACTAAGAATGTGACATTTGATGTTTTTCTACTTTTTTTTAATTATTGAGATTTGAAATCTCAATCTATAATTGTTCAGTTATGTCTTCAGGTATTTTGAATCTCTGCTATTAAGAGCATATTTAGAATTGGCATTTGCTCTTGACTAAGTGATCTCTTTATCATATAAAATGACCTAATATATTTGCCCTGATACAACTTGGTTTGATATTAAACTAACCACTCATTATTCTTTTGCTTAGTGTTGCTGTGATGTATTTTTTCCCATCCTTATACTTTTTTTTTTTTAAGATTTATTTATTTATTTATACACACAAGCTGGGGTACAGGCCAGAGGTGGGGGGCGGTGAGAGGGCTCACCAGAGACAGAGTGGGGAGCAGAACAGGCAGATCAGAAATACACTGCTGAGGGGAGCAGCGGGCGAGGCAGGAGAGGTCTGCCGCGCCATGTGGGAATCTCCCCGGCCGGGCGTCGAACTCGCATCGTGCTGTGGACAGCTCCACAGCGCAGCGCTTAACCGCTGGGCCAGCAGGGAGGCCCATCCTTATACTTTTAACTTGTGTCTTTATATTTAAAGAGTGCTTTTTTGGTAGGTGGCACGTTTGTTATTTTATTTTATTTTATTTTTTTACTTAACCCAACTTGACAACCTCTGCTTTTTCATTGGAGGTATTAGACCATTTACACTTAATGTAATTGTTGAGATTGCTACATTTGAGTTTTTAACAACTTGCTATTTGTTTTCTATATGTTCTTTGTTTCCTTTTTCTGCTGTCTTTTGGATTTTTTTTTTATTATTCTCTTTTACCTCGATTCTTAGTTTATTTGCTGTAATTAATTTTTGTTATTTTAGTCTTTGCATTAAAGTTTATAATGTATATTTCTAGCTTGTCACAGGTTATTGTCAAATGATACTATGCCGCTTCCTGTGTATATAAGAAACTTAGAATAGCATATTTCCTTTCTCTCTTCCTGACTTTGATGCTATTATTGTAGATGTTACAACTCCACAAAATATTATTATTTTTGTTTAAATAGTAAATTATCTTTCAAAGACTCATAAATTATAAGGAAAATATCTGATATATTTATTCATGTAGGTAACATTCCTGGTATTCTTTATACCTTTGTATAGATCCAAATTTTCATACAGTATCATTTTCCTTTCACCTGAATTTATATTTTTCTTATAGTGCAGATCTGTTAGTGATGAATTCTTTAAGACTTTGTGTGTCTGAAAACACCTCTATTTCTCTGTCATTTTTGAAAGATATTTTAATTTGGTACTGACTCCTATGTTGACCATTTCCCTCATAAGTTAAAGATGTTGCTCCACTGTTTTCTCCCTTACCTCATGACCAACAAGGTATCATCCTTGCTTTTGTTCCTCCTAACTTAACACCTTTATTTCTTTCTGTTTTTTAATACCTTTCTCTTTGCTATTGGTTTTGAGTAATTTGAACATGATGGGCAGTTTTCTTCTTTTTTTGTGCTTGTGATTTGTTAATCTTCTTGGATCTGTGAGTTTATAGTTTACATCAGATTTGGAATATTTTTAGCCTTTTCCCCAAATCTTTCCTTTTCTTTGAGAAATTCTATTATACATATGTTAGGCTACATGAAGTTGTTTCACAGTTCCTGATGTTCTTGACAGTGTAGTTCCTGCCCCCTCCCCTACCCATATGTGTTCCATTTTGGATAGCTTCTATTTGCTTTGCCTCCAAATTCACTAGTCTTTTCTTCTGTTGTGTTTAGTGAGCCATTAATTAATCCCATCTTAATATTCATTTCAGACATAGTAGTTTCATTTCTAAAAGTTCAATTTGGATCTTGTCATATCTTCCATGTGTCTCTTTAACTTTTGAACATAATAGAATACAGTTTTAATAATTGCTCTATTGTTGTTGTCCACTCCTTCTATGTCAGTTCTGAATCAGTTTCAGTCGATTCATTATTCTCCTCATTATGGACCATGTTACCTGGCTTCTTTGCAAGATCTTGTGAGAACCAGACATCTACTGTTAGATGCCAGACATTGTGAGAGCAGCCAGAACTTCTTGTTACCATTTTTGACACCTGTCCTGGCCTTCCTTTCCTCTGGATCTTTGCTCCTGTCTTTTCAAAATGCCCTTCCTCTCTCACCTCCTTCCCTCACATTAGAACTATTCTCTTCAAATCCATTCTGATCCCACCAGTCAAAAGTTGGAACTGGCAGGTTCTTAGACCCATCATTCCATCCCTGCCCTCATTTTAGGTCTGGGAACACTGAGGCCAGCCTGTGAGTCAGGGATGGATTTGTGGCAGGGATGCCAGTGGCCCAACTCCTTCAGGCAACTTTCCTGTTCAGACTTTTCCCCACCTTTATTCAAGGTTGAACAGAACTCTTCATGGCAACTTTTATTTTCTTTCACACTGTTGGCCTTTATATGTGCTGTTTCTGCTTTGGGATGCTCTACTCTACCCCTTCCTTCTGGAAAATATCCCCCTTGAACTTGGAGACACAACTCAAGGATCAGACTTCTGGAAGCCTTCCCTATTCCCAGGTGGATCAGTGTCCTGCCAGATATTCCCATAGCAGCTTCTGGGGCCCCCATGAACCCGTTCATCCCTCTGCATCACAGGTGTCAGTTTCCTATTCCTTCTGGGCAGGGAAATTGTGGCAGGTTCCTAATTAGTGTTTGTTAATCAGTGCTCATGGAGTAAGAAAGAACACTGCCAGGGCAGCCCTGGGCTTAGAGACAGAATTGCCAAGTTCAGCCCAGCTCTACCTCTCTCACACTGTGGCCTCAGGCAAGTCATGCCTTCTCTTTGAAGTTCTGCTTGCCAGGACATTATGATGGTCAAAATTCAAACAGCTGAATTCAAATCCTGGCTGTGTAACCCTGAGTAGATAATTTAACTTCTCTGTGCCTCAGTTTCCTCATTTGTAAGATCAAAGTAAGAAACAAATACCTACCCTGTAGGATATTGGTGAGCATTAAATAAATAAATATTTATAAGAATTTTAGAATCATATTGCCATATAATTTAACTCCCCGCCCCCCTCGCCAATAATGACCATTAAACCAAAGAAGCCCTTTCTTCCCTGAAAGGAGGTGAGAGCTAGACAAAGTGAAAGTGCTGTAGACAAGAAACTATGATATCTATTATTAGGAAAACTACCTGGGAAAGCTGTTTCTGACACTAAGTGGCATTGTATGTACTTGAAGATATCATGTCACTTCTGGGCCTCGACTTACCCATCTATAAAATGGAGGAATTGGCCCAGGGCATCATGGTTAAGGTACTAGGCCTCTCTGAGTCTCATGTCCATACCCTTAGTGTGGGCTGATACGTGCATGTCTGTCATGGGCTCCTGGTGAGGGTTACACAGGACAATGTCTGCAGAGTATGTGCCCACCATGTAGTGAGCACTCAACCCTGCCTGCCACTGGCCCTGATGCCCCAGGGAACCCTGGGGGGGTGCTGCATGGGGGATATGCTGGACGCCAATAAAGGACGGGACTAAGTCTCACCCTGCTACCAATTTAGAAAAGCGAAGGCAGCGGTGTTACCCCTGGACAGTGTCCACCTGTCTCTGAGCCTTATCTTCAGGCTGTGTATCATCTAGAAGGACGAGAATCATACCCATTGGAGAAAGAATGTGGCACCACTGTGCTGTGGGAAGGGCTATGCCTGCTTTTGTGGGTCCTTGAAGGCTTTGGATCCTTCAGGGCCAACAATGTCCCAGCCACATATGAACAGTTCAAAATTGTCACCTGCCTTCTGCTGGGACCTGGGAGTGGGGAAAGGTGTGAAGAGAGAAGGTCCAAATCCCACCTGCTCTACACTCCCTGTATGGCCGGCAAGAAACCCTGTGCCTTTGTGTCCCCAGTTCCTCACTTGTCACAAGGAGAGGCTTTGCATGCCTTGGTGGGAGGGTATGCCCCATCCTGATCAGGAGGGGCAGATGTCCTCAGGCAGGGCAGGGAGGCTGGGGGCATGAACCATTCTCCTGGACCTCTCTCTCCCAGGGTGAGTGAGGAGCGCAGGGGCCTCTCTCTGCGTCCTGAAAGTGGAGCTCAGACTGGCTGGGGAGGCAGAGGCTCATCTTGGGCTGCAGACAGATTGGCAGACAAAGCTGAGGCAGGCAGGAAGGGGCTGGGGTGCCCCTGGGGAGGGAGTGGATGGGCAGGGGGAGGAGCAGGAGGGGAGAAGGCAGGGCTGAGTGTAGACCCCCACACCCCAGGCCTGTCTTGAAGTCTCCTGCTGGAGGTTGGGGCTGGACCCTTCCCCTGAGTGGGGTGGGGAAGGGGGCTTGTGGGTTTACCCCTCTGGATTCTCAGAATAATCGAGGGAGGGACTTAGGGGACTGCGACAGAACATTTTCACCTCCCAGATCCCACCCCCACCTCCCTCACTGCTACCTTGACATGTCTTAACAATGGCTTTGCTGTGACTGGTGGTTCTCAGCACCGCCTGTGCTTGTGGGCCTGAGGAGGTGCGTGTCTTACACCCGCCAGGCCTGTGCTCAGAGCTCCTCAAGGTTGAAGCACAGCTTTCTTGAAGGGAGCCCAGGTGGCCCTTCCTCGGTTACAGAATGATGGGGGTGGGGGGCTCTTTAAAACAGAGTGTCTACTGTGTCCTAGGCTGTGTGTGGAGCATTTTCCTGGACTAGTGTAGTTTTACACCCAGAGCAACCTGACAACTCGAATACAGTTGTCCCTATTTAATAGATGGGAAAATGAGGCACTGAGGGATTAGCCATCCCCAGCTTACTGCTCTCAGCTGCTCTGGGAGGTGAAAAGTGTCAGCCCCTTTTACAGCTGGGAAATCTGAGGTGTGGAGAGGTCAGCAAACTCGCCTGACCTTGCAGTGAAGTCAGTGCAGGCCCTGGGGTTGGACCCATGTCTTCTGATTTCAAGGGGTTGTCTCTGGAATACTCATAGAGGAATGTAAAAGCAGAACTCTGGGACCAGAAGGGCCTCCTTGGCATTGACCAGTGGGGACACTGAGGCCCAGGGAGATAATCAGCATGCCTGATGCCTCTCTGTGCTCTAAAGGTGCACCTACCCATCACTCTGCATTCAGCACACAGTGGTGGGCACCCATGGGTCAGCCCTCTAGCCCAGGGCACTTACGATGCAGTGGGAAGCCAGGCCTGACAACATGGGGTGTGTGTGGCCATGGGTGATGTATGGGGATTGGTTGAGGGGACTGGCACATGCAAGGGTGTATTTGGGAAGTCTTCTTGGAGGAGGTAGCCCAAGAGGTAAAGAAGTGAGAGGGCATTCAGGTCAGAGGGAAGAGTAGAAACAGAAGCTTAGAGGTGGGAGAATTCATATTGCTTTTAGGAAAGTCATCAAATCCCAGTAAGTCTGAGGAGGGAGCTGGGGAGGAGGGAGGTGTGGCCAGAAATGGGGTAGAAATGGGAGCTCAGCCTGGGGAGTGTGGTTGAGCTGGGGGGGGGGGTTGCTCAAGGGTGCAGGTGGGGATGTGGGAGAGAGAGTGTGGGGAGGAGGAGGGACAGAGAAGCCTGGAGAAGCCCTTTCCCCAGGCCCCATGGATGGCCCCCTGCCCATCTGGATGCTTCCTTCTCAAATCCTCAACTCTCTCCACACCTCCCTTCCTGCGTCTCCTACCACCTTCTCTCTTCTACCTCCTTTTCTTTCCTCCCTCTCCCCCACTCATTTTTCTGCCCTCTCTCCTCTCTGTTGTTCTTTAGTCCAGCCTTTCTTCTCTCTTCTAACCCTCCTCGTCACCTTCATAATGATGAAGAGAAATATGGACTCTTGCTGGTGTCAGCCTGCCGTGGGTTCAAACCCCAGTTCTGCTATGTGCTGGCTGTGTGATCTCTGTGCTTTGGTTTTTGAGCTGTGAGGTGGAATCGTAGCAGTATCCTCTTGCTGTTTTTTTTTTTTGTTGTTGTTGTTGTAATTTATATCTGTTGCATTTTGCATTCCTCTTGGGCAACCTACCACCAATTAACAAGTGACCTATCACCGTGGTCCCTTGTGTCCTTTTCTACTCCATTTTGTGCCCTTATCCTCCCCCTCCCTTACTGAGTGTCTCTCTCTTATTTGGTTTCCCTGTATTCCTGTTATAAGTTAAACCATTTGATATTTTTCTCTTTCTTTTTGGCTTATTTCTCTGAGCATGATCCCTTCTAATTCCATAATGTCACTGCAAATTGCATGTATTTGTCTTTTTTGAATGCTGAATAGTATTCCATTGTGTATATGTACCACATCTTCTTGATCCAATCATCTATTTTTGGACATCTGGGTTGTTTCCATACCTTAGCTATTGTGAACAGTGCCGCAATGAACATACGGGTGCATGTATCCTTTTAAATCCTGCCTCTTAACAAACAGCAAGATGCAGACTTCGGGAATCTTGCTGGCTATTAAGAGGTGGGATTTAGAGCAGTGCCCATCCCCTATGGGTGTGTGTGAGTGTTAGTATTCTCCCCTCCCCTTCCTCTTGTCTTTGCTGTCTGCTCCGTCTCCTTTTCTCCAAGCCCAGTGCTCCTGCCCTTGCCTCTGCTCTGCCAGACTTCCTGCCCCTGCCTTCCTTGCTAGCCCTCCTGTCACTGTGCAGAGAAGAGGGGCACCCAGGCTTTGGGACAGGCTGCCCCAAGAACAGTTGCAGAACCTGGTGGTTGCAGCTTAGCTCCTCCCTGACCCCGCCTGCCACCAGTGGGAGGCACTGCCTCTGTGCCACTCGATGACAGCCTCCCGTGGTGCCTCTTTTGGTCGACCAGGCATCTGGCTTGAGCATAGCTGAAATGCTCAGCCTGGGTAGGCAGCAGCCTCGGCAAGCAGGGTGCTGTGGGGCCCCTTGTCATCCCTGACACCCCCTGAAAGGCATTCCCATCCCAGGGACCCCAGTGCCCGCCACACAGCACGAGTGCAATGAGTGGGCGCCGAGTGTAGTATCAGCTCAGGCTTTCTGTGCCCTTGCTTCGTGCCAGCTCCGAGTGCAGATGCCTTCACAGCACCCCTATGTGGTAGGGGCAGTTATCATTCCCCATTTTAGAGATGGACAAACTAAGCCACAAAAAGGTAGAGGAAATTGCCCAAAGCTGAATGAGTGAATGAAAAGTGACCACTTCAGGAGAGAAGGCATTTTATGGAGGGAGGAATTAGGGAAGTGACACACAGTGAGTGGCAAAAAATTGGAACCAGCACCGGGGACGCCAACACTGCTTCTTACCCTGCCAGGGCAGCACCAGTCCTCAGACATGGCTCCCTCTTCACTCTGGGCCTCGGGGAGGGAACGGGGTGTGGAATACTGACCGGATGTGTCCCTGGCCTGAGGGCAGGTCAGCTAGTGTCTTGGTCCTCTCCACAGTTCTTTGAGAGTATTGGCCAGGTGAGGAACCTGAGGTTCACAGAAGGCAAGTAACATGCCCAAGGTCACAGAGCCTCTATGTGTGACTCCCAAGTCCCACTTTCCGTCTTCTGTGGGGAGGCCTGGGATGGGTGGGCAAAGAAAGAGCCCAACACCAGCCCCTCCCTTCTGTTTCTGCTGTCAAGGTTAGGTCTTTCCACCCTTTGCAGAAAGGTCTAGCCATGGTCCTCTTTATTTTGTTCTAGAAGCTAGAACTGGTAGAGATTCCCCGCGCTGCTCTCCCCTCCTCATCCTTCTCCTCTCTCCCTCTCCCCTCCTTCCCAGTTCTTGCCTTTTTCTTACTTTTTATTAAGGTATAAAATACACACAATGAGGTACATAGCACACACACATCTACACATCTAAAGAGTACAACGCAGTTCATTTTGATGTCAGCACACACCTGTGTGATCACCATCCAGAGCAAGATGAGGGCGTGTTCACCCCCCAGCAGGCTCCTTCCACCCACCTTCCTGATTTTTAGCACCATGAATTTTGCTTGCTCTGGAAACTCATGTTGTGCCACCACTCCCACCACTCCCGCTGTGCCTGTTTGGCCGGAGGGCATAGACCAGAGAGGGGACTTTGGCCTGTTGGCCGCTTGGTGCCCAGCCCTGGTGCCCATAGCCCTGAGCAGAGACCAGTCGGTAGGCACCCTCCTGCTTGTCTTGTCTCACCAGAGGAAATGCTCCCTGGCTGTCTGGTGGCCATTCTTGACATTGCTTATTCAGAGGGTCTCACAGGAGTCGGGGGTTTGCAATCCAGAGAGTGTGGGGATGGTGGCGGACCCTCTTCAGGAATCACCATGAAGATTCTTTTGGACTGTACTGGGTTAAGTAACATCTCCCCAAGTTCATGTTCACCAGAACCTTAGGGTGTGGCCTCATTAAAACTAGGGTCTTTACAAATGTAATCAATTAAGATGAAGTCATACTGGAGTTGGGTGGATGGGCCCTAATCCAGTGACCAGTATCTTTATAAGAAGAGGGAAATTCCTTTTTTTCTGTCACTTTTTTTTAAACTGCGGTAACACTGGCTTACAACACTGTATATGATTTAGGGGTACAGGTTCACACCTCTTTAGATGTATGTCACCATACCGTACTCACCACCAAGGCACCCACAATCCTCCACCATAGACCACTGGGCCCTCCCCTTTGTTCTCTACCCCACACTTCCCTATGTCTCGCAGCCTCAATTCTGCTGTCAGATTTCTAGGGTTTGTTTCGTCTGTTCCTTTGTTTTGTTTCTTTTTAGTCTGCATATGAGTGAAGATACCCAGTATTTATTTTTCTTCTTCTGACACATTTCACTTAGCATATTCCCTTCCACTTCTATCATGTTGCAAAAGACAAGATCCCATTTCTTTTGATAGCCTAGTAGTAGCCATTGTATATATGTACCACATCTTCTTAAACCACTCCTCCGTTGTAGGGCACTTAGGTCTTTGCCATAACTTGGCTATTGTAAAGAGTGCAGCAAGGAACACAGGAGAGCATATAACCCTTCAGATTTGTGTTTTTGCATTCTTTGGATAGATACCAAGGAGTGGGATTGTTGGACCACGTGGTATATCCATTTTTAATATTTTAAGGAGCTTGCATACTATTTTCCACAGGCGCTGGACCAGTCTGCATTCCCACCGATGGTGTTTGAGGGCCCCAGTAGAGGGAAGTTTGGATACAGACATTCAGAGAGATATCCCTGGGATGGCGAAGTTAGGAATTACAGTGATGCAGCAACAAGCTGCAAGCCAGCGAACACCAAGGATTTCAGGCTGGGAGAGAGGTGTGGACCCTCAGCGCCCCTGGAGTGAGCGCTGCCCTGCTGATATCGTGGTTTTGGTCCTTAGCCTCCAGAACCAAGAGACAACAAATTTCTGTGGTTTTAATTCACTCAGTTTGTGACTGTTGAAGCAGCCTCTGAAAACAAATACACTGTGCAAGCCTGAGATCTCAGGTGCTGCTACCTTTAAGCTCAAATCTAGGGGGGATCTGTCTCTGGAAAAACCCTCAACACACAAAGGAGCTGCCAAGGACCCCTCAGTAGGAGACTGGGGCTCAGGGCACATAAGCTGACCCTGTTGGGGGTGGAAAAAGAAAAATGCCTCTCCTCTCAGGTGCAGATTTTGAGAACCAAAAAGATATTAGATGACCTTGACACATGCAAATCTGACCTTACCACACAATCACACGACTAACAGTTTGCAGCTGCCAAACAGCCCAACCTTCTTCCAGGCAGAATCTGGCTAGAGTCTGACCAGAGTGGCAGGAGCTCCTTGAGGTTTTGTTATTCCCATTCTACAGATGTGGAAGTGGAGGCTCAGAGACATTAGTGACAAAGGTGGCAGAAACAAAAGCCTGGCTTTGGGACCAAGTGGCTTGGGGAAGGCGCTTCTCTTCCCTGAGTTTCCTGCTGCTGACCCCTAAGCAATAAGATACACTTGTGATGGGGCTGCCTTTTCAGTCATCACTCTGTATCCTCACACAGTCCCAGGAGGCGCTATTACCAACCCCAAGTTACAGCCTAAGACCCTGGGGCTCAAGGGGGCAAGGGCCATGCATGAAGCTGTCAATGTATAAGAAAGAATGTAAAAGAAAATTGCATCTTGTAAAGTTGTGCAAGTTGAATGACATACAGGAATGTGAATGAGCTGGTACACAGTAGGTGCTTAATAAAGTCTTGCTCAAGGTCTGTTAGCTGGTGATTGGTGGAAGGGGAATTCATCGCTAGCTCTCTCACCCCTGAGCCCACCGTCTGAGCTTCTGGGTGAAGCCTGAGGACAGTGCTGTACCCCATGAAACTTCAAGAAAGGGTTACTTTATGAAAATTGAAAACACAAATCTCCTAAAATACATACTGAACACCTGTCACAGGGTTTTTGAATTCACTAGTGAGTGAAGCAGCTAAGGTGAAGCTGGTTGAGTGAAGGGCAGTGTAAGTTGGGTACCATCCGGCCTCTTGTAGGACGACAAGCCCACAAACTGGCATATTTTTACTACAGGACAGAAATCATTGCCCATGGTGCATCTTTTATAAGAACTCAAAACATCACGGGGTGGGACTCTGATCGATAACGGTGAAGTCAAATGGAGGTTCTTCACCTAGAGAATCAGGTGACCCAGGCAGGTTGGCAGGCAGTGCCTTAGGATGACATTGAGAGGACACACATTTCCCTTTGTCTTATTTCCAAGTCTTGGATATGCTCTCTTTGCAGCTGTTAGTAGTGGTAGTAGTTTGGGGCTGACCTCTGTGCAAAGGTGCTCCCAGACCTAACAGGTTCCCAGAAGCCCAGGAACAGACCCTCCCCCCTCTCCTGTGTCACACAGGGACACAAGGGCAGACCCCAGATGAACAGTCAAGGCCACACAGGCCACAGCTCAGCTCAGGCTGCGGCGGGTGGGGGAGACTTGTTCTCTAGACAGCCCCGCCATGAAAAGGTCTCCACATTGCTTGTCAAGGAAAATCAAAAGACCCCTAGTTAATAGGTAGTGAGTGTGGGACTCCATCTAGGTTAATACATGTGTGTTAGGCAGATACTTTCATGAGGGTGCACGCAGAGAAAGCTCTCTAGAGAAATAACCCCCAAGCTGACAGTCATGGGGGTGGGTGAGGATGAAGGGGGAATAATATATTTTTATATGTATGCAGACACGGTGAAAGACTTCTGGGAGGTTATCTCGAGGGACAGGATCGGGGGTGGGCTTTTCCACCCTTTCCCTTCTGCATGTAGGCTTCTGCTCATTCTTACTCTCTCTGACCACGAAGCCCCCTCCACTGGCTCCGTCTCAGGAGACGCACCCCAGGCTTGCAGGAGGGATCCCCGGGCCCCCCAGGGCGGTGTGGAAGGGAAGCGGTGAGGGCTTTTCAGGAAGTCCTCGCTGGCCCACTCGGGCAGGCCGGGTCCGCAGCTGACGGTGCGGGTGGGGGTGGGGAGCAGATGGATCCGGCGCAGGACCGCTCTCTCGCTCACTCGCTCGCGGTCCCCCGGTCCCGTCCAGGTGGCTCGGGCCAGCTCCGGGCCAGCTGCGTGGGCCAGGGAGGGGCGGGCAGCCCGGATTGGGAGGGGACCCGGTTTTCCATGACAATGCCGAGGCGGCGCGTACAAAGGCGCCGCAATCAGCGTTTTATTGGTTCGAGTTAATTATCTGAGGCCGGGAAGGGGCGGGCAGGGCCCGCGATTCCCTCGCGGGACTGGGGGTGGGAATGGAGATAGTGAGACCCACAGAGGAGGGGGCGGTGGAAAAGCGGCTTTTCCCAGTCTGGTCTGCCCGCGCTCGGTGGCAAAGCGCCATCGCCCCCTAGTGGGGGTCTCATTCATTCGTTCACTCATTCATTCATTCATTCACCGGTTCACAGTGCGGCAGTGTGAAGTATCAGCATAGTTCATTTAAGTGCTGAGAACAGGGGAAGTGGGTCACATTTTTTAAATGCCTCCTCCTGGGCTGGGCCCCTCTCGGTTCCCATCTGCAGCAGTGAAAGGCTCTCCACCATAAACAGACATTGATTATGCAGCTGGAGTGAGGGTGCGGCCGAGTGTGTGTGTGTGTGTCCGTGGTTGAACCTTAAGAAGAGGGGGTTTGGGAGGGCTTCCTGAAGGAGGCCCAATCTGAGATATGACCTAGGAGACAGTGGAAACTACCCAGGTGGAGGGGGCATGACTGATGAGAACTTTGCTGGAAGACGGTCAGCTGGTGCAAAGGGGCCGCAGCAAGAGCAGGTTCCATGCACTCTAGGCAGGGCAGCTTTTGGCGGAGGGGCCTGGAACTTACTGTGCAAGGGGAGGGTGGGGTGGGGCTATGCAGGGAGGTGGCGAAATGGGCTGGGGGTCAGATGGCACGAGGCCACCTGCAAGCATGGGCTGTGGCTGTGTGGGTGGCAACCCCTGTCAGTCATGGGGTTCCAGTTTATCATTCTCTCCTGTAGGTTTGGAGAGAATTTGGCTGCCCTCAACCCCACCTAAATTGCTGTATAAAAGTCCAGGCCTTATCATTCTCTCTCCTTGACCATTATCCCATTGTTCCTGTCTCCCATTATTTTGCCCTTCAGTATGCTTGCATCTACCCCCCCCCCATGACCCCACATAGCAAAGTTGCCTATGTGACATTACTTTTCAAAATTACAGAAGCATAGGATCTATAACCTGGTAGATGCACGGGACCTCCCCCCCCCCACACACACAGTATTAGTCATTTCAACAAAATAAAGTCTGGAGGCAAGTGGTCTAGGTCTGGCACAGTGTTCAGTAGCTCAGGGATGGAGACTCTGTCTCTTATTACTCAGTACATGACTTCCACTTCGTGGCCCAATATGGCTGCTTTGACAGTAGCCATCACATCTGCATCCCAGATGGAGAGCACAGTCATCATTAAAAAGGAGAATGGGGTCAAGAAGGGAGGGAAGTCCCGTTAAGACCCTTTATAGGAGTCACAGATGATCCTTTTACTTATAGTCCACTGAGTCCACTGGCTAGAACTTGATTACCTGGCCATTTTAAACTACAAAATTAGATGAAAAATACAGTTTGTGTCCCAGGCACCATGTGTCCGGATAAAGATTGGAGGTTCTATTTCAGAGGAAGAAGTGGAACGTGGATTCTGGAGGCCAACCATCAGTCTCTGTCACACTTGGGAGTTGTACTTCTAGGATTGTGTCCTAGAGGTGCACTTGCCTTGTGACACATTTACCAAGTTACTCACCGCAGTATTGCTTGTGACCATGCAGACCAGAAACAGCCCACAATAGGGGCTGGTTAAACAAAGGACGGGCCCCCAGACATGGGCACTGTGCTGTCACAAACAGGGAAGGTCACTGTGCATTGAAGTGGTATTTCAGATATTCCACTTTGGGAAAAGTTTGGCAGTTTCTTATTTAGCTAAACATATACCTCACAATGCTACCTCTAGGTTTTCTCCCCAAAGAAATAAAACTCTGTGTCCCTACAAGGACTTGTGCACAAGTGTTCACAGCAGTTAAGTTTGGAACAGCAAACTTGGTACAGCTCAACCAGCCAACCAGTGAACGGTTAATAAAGCGGTGAGTCCATATTGTGGGGCACATGCCGCAGTGTGAGTGAGGGAGTGACGTTGGCGACAGCACCGAAGACTCAAAACGTGCCAGCAGAAACAAGCAGGCACCAAAAGTCACTTGCTGTCGTGATGTCAAGCTCATATCTCCATGAGCTTTAGAACAGGTGGAAGGAACCCATCTATGGGAGCTTTCTCTGGGGGTTGGGGCATCAACCAGGAAGAGGCATGAAAGAATAACTTGCGGTGCTGGAAGCGCTTGTATGGTGATTGGATGTTGGCCATGCAGGTGCAGTTCACTGTATGTGAATGACAGCTTGATGTTTTTCTTTTTTTTTTTAAGATGTATTTATTTATGCAAACAAGAGCTGGGATGCAGGCCAGAAGTGTGAGGGGGTGAGAGGATTCACCAGAGACAGAGTGGGGAGCAGAACAGGCAGATTGACTGAAATACACTGCTGAGGGGAGCAACAGGCGAGGCAGGAGAGGTCTGCAGCGCCTTGTGGGAAGCTCCCTGGCTGGGGATCGAACTTGTGCTGCAGTGGCTGCGGATAGCTTCATAGTGCTGAGACTTAACCCCTTGTACCACTGGGGAGGCCCACCTAGATATTTTTCAAAAGCAAGGTACAGAACTGTGTGCCCATTGTGCTCTCCCTTACCTCTGAAGAGCAGTGTCCAATGACCAGTGTCCTTATGAGAAGAGGGACCGTATCTGCGTAGACCCTCTGGAAGAGGCTGCTGATGGAGCTTGCTTTGAGGAGAGGATGGGGGTGCTGAGCGAAGAGGGAGACTTTGTCCACATCTTGCTATACGTGTTGATTCTTAAAGAAATAGGTGACTGTACACCTAAATAAACTAACAGGAGAGATCGGTTAGATACAGATTTGATCCAAGCACACCCCTGCTTTAAATCCTTTGGTGGCTTCTCATCACCATCAGGGCTAAGTTCAGACACGAGCCGTTTCTGCGTTTTATACCCCCGCCTCCCCCCAAGTCCCCACGCAGCGTCCTTTTTGGCTCCCGGCCACTTACCTGCAGACAGCGCAGCACCCACGCTCTCTGAGTCCTTGGTGTCTCTGCTGCTCCCAGGGGCTGAGCCTTCTACTGTTTCCTACCCTGCAAAGTGACCTTTCTAGAAGCAAAGTTGTGCGGCATGGTTTTTCCAAATCACAAATGCATGGGATATAACCCAATGACTACAAGTCACAGCACCTTGCTGAAGAAAGTCTTCCTTTTGGTTGATTCCCCTGGACTCTGGTCCTGCTGCATTCTGCCCCTTTTCTCATCTGTGCAGACCATGCCCCCAGGATGCCCAGAGATGGATGGCAGCCATCTTTAGGGGCAAACCTGCTTCCCTGTGTGTTCTCTCAAAAGCAGCTGCTCTGCCCAGATACCCATCTGAATCTCCCTCCCTGGGCCCAGCTGTGGCCTGCAGCAGAGGCTTTGATACAATGGGGTGTTTTTAGATTTAGTGATGGCTGCATAGGGCTTATGTCCCGACAAGACGAGCAGGGCCCCAATCTCTTGGAAAACACAGAGGAGATAGGTTGTTGTGGAATTGTGTCCCCACACACAAAAATATGTTCAAATCCTAACCCGTGGTACCTGTGAATGTGATCTGCTTTGGAAATAGTGTCTTGCAGATGTGATGGCGTATGAGGTCATACTGGGGCGGGTGCGGGGGGGTTCTGGTTGTCTGATGACCAGTGTCCTTATGAGAAGAGGGAAATTAGGACACAATCACAGGATGGGAAAGCACTCTGTGCGACAGAGGCTAGATTGGAGTGACATGTCTACACAGGAAAACCAAGGGTTGCTGACAACCCCCAGAGTCTCCTCCTCGAGAGCCTGGCCCTCCTTCCACCTTGGTCTTCAGCTTCTCACCTCCAGAACTGTGAGAGAATACATTTCTGTGGCCTTAAACCACCCAGTGTCTGTGATCATTTTAGACTGCAGTCCTAGGACATGAATATACACACTAAACCAGTGGACACCCTGGGCAACTTCAGGTAGTGAGAAGTACATTAGAACAACAAAACAAAACAAAACCTGTGAATGGGGCATTTGAGAGTAATAGGGAACAGTGTCACATCAGCTGATTGGGGTGATCAAAGAGGGCCTCTTGGAGGAGGTGATTTCTGTGGGATCAGGAGCTCACCATAGGAGCATTTGGCAGAGGTGCTGGGGGCAAGTGGGCAGGCTTGGCTGGTTTGATTACTATTGGATGAAGCCGTGACAAGGGAGGACACCTTACTGGGGTCTTTGGGGACATCCCCAGGAGTAAGTGAGGAAGGAGCCATTTTCTCTTTGCCTCTGTATGTCTTAGAACCTGCTGCAGGGCTGATGTGGGTCGCCCTTGGCCTGGGCCGGCTGGCAGCTGATGGCAGAGGCCAGCCTCACAGCTGACACTCGGGATGTAATTGTGATTAACTACAGGGTCCTCTTCCCTGCTTGGCCTGAGGCCGCGGGTGTGACAGCTGCAGAGTGAAGCAATGAGGCCAGGAAGGGGTTAATGGGCTGCCCCTCCATCTGAGCTCTTCAGACAAAGAGGGGAGGTGGGGAGGTCTCTGGTGGGGGTGTGTGGCATCAGCTGGGGAGAGTGAATGGAAGGGACAGAGGCCTTGGCCCTGGGGACAGGGTGTGAGTGCTCTGTGGGGAGAGGGGTCAGAACCCTCCCCCTTGCCATTATTTTCATCTGTCCCCACCATCTTCTCCCCTCCCCCACCCAGATAGAACATCCCAGTCAACTGCCCTCTTGGCTCCTAAGTGGGCAGAGTTTGGAGCCCCGAGGAATCCTGAAGTGGTGAGTCTACGAGCCAAAGAGCTGCAGAACCCTGAAATGTCACCACGGTGGGGCGCTCATCTATTCCTGTCATTTTCAAACAGTTTTGCTTAATTATTAGCAGTAGAACCCAGAACTCCTGACTCATTTTCTCCCCAAACAATAGTGTGCTGATTATAGGCTCAGCGCTGGGTCCCTCATTCATGCCCAGATCTGCCACTAACAACGGGGGCCCCTGGGAGGAACCACCACTACTAGTGATATACAGGCATTTCCATGACGCCCAGAGTCCCCTCCAGTCCCTTTGTAGTAGACCGAATCATGGTCTCCAAATAATATCATGTTCTAATCCCTGGATTTTATAAATGTTACTTTATTTGGAGAAAGAATCTCTGCAGAAGTAATTACATTAAGGACTGAAATGGAGCAATGACTCTGACTCATCCGAGTAGACCCAGATACCTGACAGGTGTCCTTAGGAGAGAGGGGCCAACATGCAGAAGAGGTCATGTGCAGCAGAGACTGGAGTCTTGTGGCCACAAGCCAAGGAATGCCTGGAGCCCCCAGAAGCTGGCAGGCACAAGGAATAGCTTCTCTCCTGTAGCCTTCAGAGGGAGGGTGATCCTTCCGACTTCCAGCTTTGGAATTAAAAGAGAATGGATTTCCATTAAAAGAATGAATTTCTGTTGTCTAAACTACCCAGTTTGTGCTACTTTGTTCCAAGGTTGGAATTGCCCTAGGAAAGGCATATACGTGACACCCAGGACCTGTTTTCTGTCTGCATAGTTTTGCCTTTGCAAGAATATTAGATAAATAGGACCCTAAAGTACTAAGATTTGGAGTTCAGCTTCTTTTACTCAGCAGAGTGCATTCACAGTTCACCCTTGTTCTGCTGACTAGAAGTCCTTTCCTTTTCATTGCTGAGTTGCATTCCAGTGTGGAGCCCCCCAGGACTTATTTATCCATTCATTCACTGAAAGTTGTTTGGGTCATTTGTAATTTTTGGCAATACAAATAATGCTGCTATGAACATGTGGATATCCAGGTCTCTGTGTAGCGTAGGTTGTCATTTCTCTGGGAGCGGAATGGTGGATTGTATCGTAAGGGTATTTGCAATACTGTAGGAAACGGACAAACTATTTTCAACATGGCTATATACATGCAACCAACGTCCTTCAGCCTCAAAAGGGAAGGCAGTTCCCACATGTGCTACAGTGGGGATGAACTTTGGGGACATTATGTGAAAGGAAATAAGAAATAAGTCATACAAAACACTGTATGGCAAATGGTTAAAATACAGTAGTAATCTTCATGTTATGTATATTTACAAGTAAAACATTGAGGCCAGAAAAAAAAATATGAAGGAGAAAAATGTTCTCCTCTGAAAACACTCTCCTTCTGTGGGAGCCAGCTTGGCAGGATCCACTCAGGCCCTCCGGGGTTCCCTTCCTCAGGGAAGAGGGCTGCCTGGTAAAGCCAATAAGAGTGAGTGGAGGGCCTCCCTGGTGGTGCAGAGGGTTAAGTCTTAGCACCATGAAGCTAACGGCAACCAGTGCAGCACGAGTTCAATCGCAGGCCAGGGAGTTGGCCCACATGGCGCAGCAGACCTCTCCTGGCTGCTCCCCTCAGCAGTGTACTTCAGTCCATCTGCCTGTTCTGCTCCCCACTCTGTCTCTGGTGAATCCTCTCACCCCACCTCTGGCCTACACCCCATCTCTTGTATGCATAAGTAAATAAACCTTTAAAAAAAAAAGGAGTGAGTGGAGATGAGAGAATGTGACTTTGAGGTGAGGTCATAAAAAGGACTGCAGCTTCCATCTTGCCCACCCTCTGGGTCCCTGGCGGGGGGAAGGCAGCCACTGTGTCATGAGGACACTCAAGCAGCTGGCTCAGAGGACCCAGGGTGCTTCCCGAACAACCAGCTTCATGGGTGCGAACTGTCTGGGTGTGTCCTCCAGCCCTCCCCAGCCTCGTGGAAATTCCAAGTCAGGGCCGCCCAGCGGGCCACTCTTACGTGACCCACAGGAATGGTTTGAGATATAAATACTTATTATTGTCTGAAGTCACCAAGTCTTGATTTAATTTGTTGCCTAGTACCTGACAACTAATACCTTATTACTGAATAGATGTAATAATTTATTTTAAGCATGATAACAAAATTTCACATCAGATTAATCACATTCTGTGAGCTTGCCTGTCAGAACAGATCCAGAATCTGAATACTTCCTCCCACATCCCAAACCACCACTGGGTCCATGGCCACTTCCATCTTTGCCTGTGGGGTCATTGCCACAGCCTTCTCACTGTATCGACTGGAGTAATCATTGCTGTAAGTGAACTTCAAGTTTATTAAAAGAGAAGCTTGTTAGAGAGGCGACTCAGAGCCAGACTGAGGGCCTGGGCCCCAGAGACCAACATGGGGTTTCTCTGAGTGACTGGTTCTCACCCCTGCAGTTTTGGCCTCCCTTTATATAGATAAGTGATGCGCACAAAAAGAACACATAGCTTTCTTTAACTAAGAGTAGGAGACATCTAGTTTATTATAACATTTTCAGTAAACTGCGGGAGTTTGGTTTCTAACAAACTTCGTAAATTACTAAAAGAGGAACACCGTTCACCTCTTGAGAGCCATCCCTTGATCTATGCTAGTTCAGTCAGAGCTGTCTGTCTGGGAAGACGTGAGAACCAAAGGCTGTTTGGATTTTTTAAAGGTGTGAGGGCGCAGTCAGGCCGTGATCTCGTGCTCCTCACCCTTGCAGCTCACAGACAGGGCAGGGCTGGGTCCATGGAGCCCCTTTGCGACCTCATCCTCTGGGTCTTGTCTGGGATTCTTCACAGTGAACAGAATCATCGTTCTACTGACTCCAGCCTCTGGAGGCAGCCCCAGCAGGGCAGAGGTGGACATTTTCCAACAAAGCAAATGGTAGCATCTCCTTTTGGTCCATTTGGGTCCCCTTGCTTTGCTCCTGGCCTTCTCCAGCCTGTTCTGCCCCAGCAGCCACAGAGCTTCTGCCCCCCTGCTTAGGAGGAGCAGCATCAGCAGAGGTGACCCCATGGCCTTTGGGGGGCTGCCAGGAGAGGTTAAGGATGAAGCACCCTTGGGGAGGTGGTAGTGTTTAGCAAGTCTTTTCCGGGGAAGGTGTCTTCTCCCCCAGTAGAGCAGTGGCTCATGCAGTGGTGGTGGTGGTGGTGGGGTGCCAGGCCCAGTGAGGGGTGTGCTATGGCTCACGTCATAGCACCCAGAGGACCTCTGTACTCTGTGCAGTCTGCGGCCACCCTGGCTGAGCACAGCAGCAGGAGGGCGTGTCTGTGCACAGCCGTTTCCAGCAGGCCATCAGGCAGCGGTGGTTTAAGGCACAGAACCTGGAGTAAAACTTCCAGCTCTTGTGCTTTGGCTGCGTGGTCTTTGGATAAGTTGTCTGGCCTTTCAGTGCCTCTATTTTCTCCTCTATAACATGAGACTAAAAGTACTAATCCCTGCCTCACAGGGCTGTATGAGAATTTAATGAATTAATGTGTGCGGAAGGGCTGGGAACAGTACTAGCAATAATTACATTAAGGTTGGCCATTAATATTACTATGGGTATTAGGTTAAGTCTCAGGTCTACCATGGGTTTGCTGGGTGATCTAGTGCAGGTCACTTTGCCTCTCTGGGCCCGTTTCTCACCTGTGAAAGGGGGTTATGGTAGTTCAGCACTCAGAGGGTAGCAGTGAGGATTCAAGGAGATTGCAGATGTCTTGGACTCCTACCTCCCCTCTGACTGTTCCAGCTCCGCCCCAACAGCACCCCAGATGATCAACACTTCAGGCACACCTTACTGCCCCCATTTTTCCTGCTTCTTGGGCTGCAGCACCACCTACTGGTGAAAAGTCACAGTGCATCCAGGACCCT
>PVIJ01017812.1:0-28236 GCA_004024925.1 Scalopus aquaticus | reverse complement strand
TCTTCCAGAGTGCTTATTCTTCCCTGCATATCTTTTAATTCACTTTTTTGGCTTTCTCTGGATCTCTTTAGCTCCTCTACTAGTGTTTTTAAATCTTCCATTTCCTTCAATTTCTTCTTTATGGATTCGTTCTCGTTCTTCAGTTCTTTTAAATCATCCAGTTCCTTCAATTTCGTCTTCATGGATTCATTCTCGTTCCAACATGAGAAAGATTTTAATCGTCACTGGAAGAATCAATTCTTTTAATGATAGTTATGCCTTATTTGCAAGTATATTAGAAACATGAACAAATACACTGAGAATATTACAGGGAAAAAGAACTCTTAGGTCATTCAAATAAAAGAACTATCTCATGTGCGTTAGTCCCAAAAGCCAGAAAGATTCCAATTGTGTAGATGAACATAGATAGTTAATGTGCTAGCTTATAAAGAGAAGCTCTGTAGAACCCTCTTCTTAATATTTACTTTCATTTTGTACAAAACAATTATTCTTTTCTTCCACAGTCAGAAATTCAAAGAATTTGCCTCTAGTAGTTGTATACATTTAGCGTAAAATGTTCGGTCAACATTTTATAATTCTGTTTGAAAACTCCCAGATGAACTTGTCATACTGAAAGAATGTAGGGTTGGGTAAGTTTAATTATTTGCACAATTCAAAATGAAATAATAGTTGGGTAATAATGGGGGGAAATGTAGGGATTTCTGCTTCATCTATAACTTTAAAATGTCACCTTTTACAGTCACTTATACAAGAAAAATTAGAAATTTTTCAAAATAGAAAAATCTATGGATTATCCCTCTGTTAGTTGTGATTTGGAGGTTGAGGAAATGTCCTACAGAAAGCACTGAACGTGCCAGGGTCTTCATCTCTCAACCAGATCCGAGCGTCAGGGGATGGAGTATAATGGGTGGCATCGAAGCCACCCAGGCCTGGGGCTGAATACACGCTTGGCCATTGAACCGTGTGATCCAAGGCACACCCTTAACCACCCGCAACTTCCGTCTCTTAATCCAGGTAAAGGAATAGTAAGTAAGATTTGGAGGAGTTGGTTTCTTTTCTGTCTCTGTGATTTACTCTGTAATTTGGGCAAGTTTTATAACTTCCTTGAGCCTAGCTATCTTTGAGTGAAAAATGGAGATTTTATTGGTTTTCAGTTCTTTTCTCCCACCCAGGGGCATTTGGAAATGTGTGAGGAGTTTTCTGGAAATCACAAAATCTAAGGGAAGCAAGAATGCTACCTGCCCTAAAGCGGGAAGGCCAACCCACACAACAAAGAATTGTTCCATCGGAAAATCAGTATGGCCCTGCTGTGAAACTACACTAGATCATCTCTGAAGGGCTTTTCTTTTTGACATTTCCTCATTTTATTTCACAACATTGTTTCTTTACTGTTATGCCGGAGGAACCCAAGAATTAAGTACCCGGCACCTTGGTGACACACCTGAGCATGTCTGTCAAAATATTCGTGGAGTAAAGAACTGAGTGTTTTTGCTTGGAGCTCAGGGCTCACAGCAGATCTAAGCGCGCACGAGACAGACGCTTCCACAGAAATGCAACCACACGTCACTTCCCGACAGGACACCTTCTGAGAGAGGTGCCCTGAGGCAATTTTGTTGTTGTGTGGCTGTCACAGAACACAATTACACAAACCTCACTGGGCGAGCCCACTACACGCCTAACCTAGGCTGTGCAGTATGGCCTTTGGGGACCGCTCGAATGTCTGCGTCCCCTGTTGCCTGACCAGCCCCTGCGGTGAGAGGACGAGACACGCACGTTTTTTTTTAAATTTTTTTTTAAAGATTTATTTATTTATACATACAAGCTGGGGTACAAGCCAGAGGTGTGGGGCGGCGAGAGGGTTCACCAGAGACAGAGTGGGGAGCAGAACAGGCAGATCAGAAATACACTGCTGAGGGGAGCAGTGGGTGAGGCAGGAGAGGTCTGCCCCACCACGTGGGACTCTCCCCGGCTGGGCATCGAACTCATTGCCAACAGCTCCACAGCGCAGCGCTCAACCGCTGCGCCACCAGGGAGGCCGGAGACACGCACGTTTGATGAGCAGAGCTGCAGGCATCGGACGCGGGTTAGCCTACTTCACCCCACAGCCCCCGTGTGGTGTGTCCTACCTCTTCCTTTTACAGATGATGAAATCTGCCCATAGCTCCAGGGATTTTTTTTTTCCCCAATCCAGGTGACTTGAAGTGTGTGTGTGTGTGTGTGTGTGTGTGTGTGCGTGTGTGTGTGTGTGTGTGTGTGTTCCTTGTTTCTGAAATCATGCAAAAGTACAATACAGAGACTAGATTAAAATCCTGCCCCAGTCGGGGTCCTTCCAATCTGTCTTCACATCACAGTGCCCGGCGCCTGCCGCCACCACAGGTTTCTAAACATCTCAGCTTGTCAGCCTCCAGGCCTGACCAGAGGCCTTGGAGGAAAGAGGCCACCCCTCCTCCCACGGCCTCAGCCCACCTCGATGCTCCCACCTCTCCCCAGGACCACTGGTGGTCCAACTGTCTGTTCCTTTCAGGGAAACTCCACCCTCCTCCCCAGCACTGTAGCATTGTTCTTCAGCCTCAAAAGACGTCAGAACACATTTCTATATCAGTATGTTTGCCAAATGGGTTATTCAATCTTTAATAACACCGTGTGGGGTCAGCCATGAACCCATCCGGGTCCCTTTGCTCCAAAGTTCTTGGCACCGTCTCCCCTCCAGCAAAAGGAAAGAGAAGACCGTGGCCTGTGTGTGTTCCCAGGCTCTGCAGGATCGCGGCTGCTGATGTGGGAGAAAGAACAGACATCACCGCCTGGATCTGGACCAAGAAGATCCTCTGCTACAGGAAGGGTCGTGGCCGCCCTAAGCTCTGCCTTCTGCAATGCCCCTGTGGGCATTAGACCCATCATTTCACTCACACCTTCCTGGCCCCAGAACATAAGAGACAGCCAGCTCCATCAATTACACATCAGGAAACTGAAAATGACCATGTTTTCAGTTTCTGTTTATCAACGAGCAGTTCAAATATGGTAGAATGTAACATCAATCAAATCACGCGATCGTACATCAATTATGTGCCAGGTACAATGCCAAGTCTTAATAAACAAAAGTAATTTAAAAAAAAAAAACCCATACTCAGGAATAAACATGTATAGAAATTCAGTCACAAGTTCCTGATGAACAAATCCTAACAATGAACCTCTAGAGCAATACATCTCTCTGGCAAGCCTGGGAATTCTGATTCCGGTAACCCCCAGTCACTCCTGATAGGCAGATTTAGAAAACGAAGGACAGAGGTGGAAGTGGAATTGTTCAAAACAGAAAACAGAATCATAGAGCACTCCTGCCACGAAACACAAGGCAGATGAAGGAAGCTGAGTGGAGCCTACTTCCTTCGGATCGTCCTCTGGGGTTGCGCAGAAGGAAGGAACTAAGATAGTCATGAGAGGCTGGACAGCCTGCGCTGACCTGGGGAGCTGCCCTCGGAAGACCAACAATGTGGCTGCTTTTCAAAGTAGCTCAACATCTATCTATTGGGGTTTAGGGGTAAAGAATATTAATATTTAAAAGGATGTAACTACCACCACCTCCTTCTCCTTGGCTGCTACCTCCTCCTTTTTCTCCTCCATTTCTTCCTCCTTCCCCACCCTGCTCCCCTTCTTCTCCTTCTACCCTTCTCCTCCTCTTCCTCTCCTTCTCCCTCTTCTAAGTTCCTTCTTTTCCTCTTCAGGCAATTCAGTCCTAGAACAGATGAGGACAAGGGAAGCTTCTGCACTGAATGGAGGAAGAATCGAACACGCACAGCCCAGGGGCCATGTCAGAGCTGGGGCATAACGAGGAGGGTGTCCCTGCAAGGGAGAATGCAGCTGAAGTGGGGCACTGAGTGAGAAGGCTGTCTTGATGGAGGGACAGCCAGGCAAGGGACAGCACCCTAGGAGTAAGTAGGGCATCTGGGCAGGGCAAGAGACAGCACCAGAGACTGTAGATTGGAACAAACAAGAGGGTTGATCGAAGTAGGAAATTAAGTCAACATAACAGAAGTTAGATGTCTCCACAGAACAGAAGTAGAAATATGGGAAGGAATGAATGAACCCTGTCGTGATGAATTGGGGTTGGAGTAGTTGGTGTGAAGGTATGGATTAAAATAAATTAGGTATAAAAAATAAATATAGATATAAATGTGCATTTATATGAGAGAGAGAATCTATCCAGGAATGGTCCTGGAAGCGACAATACAACAAGAGCAAAGAGCAATCTACCCCCCAGGTCGTATATTCTACACGCCAGTCTCCATTGAAAGGAACCGGGATTCTATGAGGAAATGACTGACTCCACGCTTGGTGCAGGGAAAGATAAGCCTGGAGCACCTTAAACCAGAAGGCAAGAAGTGCTCAAAGAATGAGGGGGCATGCCAATGAGGGGATACAGAAGCCTTAAAAGGAGGTCAGACAGGTCAAACAATTTATAAGAAAAATTATGATAGTATTAGATTATGACCTGAGCACACGAGCCCTACTCACATTGATAAAATAATCAATGAGTTGTAAGCTTAATGAGATATAGTGTATTTCTTTTAGATCCAAATACTTATTAATTATAAAGGAAAAAGGAGAAGTCTCAGAGGTTAAACAAAAAGCTGTCTCTTCTATACTTGCAACAGTTTTTGTAAGAGTGATTCCTTCAAAATTGTGTGTGTGTGTGTGTGTGTGTGTAAGTGCATATGGAAATACTAATTCAAGTCTGATTGAAACAGAGTCAATGGTCTGAAAAAAAGTCAATGAAGCATTTCCAGCTTTGCTTGTAGCTCTTTCCTTTCTGGAATTTTCTAATCCTAGTCAGTTATTGGGAAGCTTATTAAATGATAAAAAAAAAATGCATTATTTAGTCCATCCTTTGGAAGTCCCTTGGGCCATGTGTTACTTGATTTGAGAATTCCAGTTTCCTGGGACAGCTGAAATTCAGCTGATTTCATGAAACTGCATGTGGACACTGCAAAAAAAATCAAGATACTGGCACTCCAGCTATTTAGTTTCTCTCCAAGTATCCTTCTGTCCACAAAGTCAGTTCATTGGGGACCACCATATTCCTGTGTTGCTGATACCCAGGATAGATTACGGTCGTGCAGGTATTTGTTTCCACCCCTCTCTAGGCTTTGAGGCAGCTTTTTATTTGGATCCACAGATGATTATCAGAAGTGACTCTCAACAGTCCTGACTCGCACACCTTTGAACAGACACACAGAAGAAGAAAAACGCTTCTTACTGTACATACTCATTCCACAAAGTCAAACACATTTGCACAAGGACACCTGGCCGATTGAGCTGTATGAACAGTATTACTTTATTACCAGTATTAACTTTATGTTCTAACTTAATGAAGAACAACCAAAAGGCAATGTATAAAGAGATACTGTGGTGTCACCTTCAAAGATGGAGGAAGAGGCCACGATCCAAGGAGTGCAGGTGGTCTCTGAAAGCTGAAAAGAATGAGGAATAGAGTTCTCCCTTGGGCCCCTAATAGAGAACACAGTCTTCCCATCTTGATTTTAGCCCACTGTCGACTTCTGCCCTCCAAGATGATAAAACATGTACCCTTGAGTTTCTGGTAATTTGTTATGGCAGCCATAAGAAATTAACCACAGCAAAAGTAGAGAAGAGCCCACCGTGAATTGTCACAAATGAGGACTTGTGTCTCTCCTTCCTGATCTTGAGGTCAGAGCTGGTTGACTCCAGACTCCCCATCAGAGCCAAAGCTGTTGGCATCACAAGAGCTCCTCCCATTGACCTGTTTGGGATTTGGCAACCCGTCCCTGTAAATAGTCTATGATGACCTTTAGAACATATAGGCCTCATTGTTTGAAGTAGGTCAGTGTATTGTTCGTATTGACTTTCCCTTCCAGGAACTGGGGGAAATTCTCTCTGACATCACTTGACTCTGCTGGCTCCGTGATAACACTTGCCTCCTAATTTTGGAGCCCGAGGCATTGTCCTCTGTCTCCCTGTTCTACAGTCATAGCTGCTCCCTGACCTCCACTCACAGGGGATCCCACATTCCAGCGAGGGTGACACGTCCAGACCTCGCTTTGAGCTGGACCTCCTGCCTCGTTTGACACTGCCTGTGCCCTCTCATTTAGATTGGACCTTGGACATTGACCTCTGGCCTGCTCTATCTGAGCGTGCCTGTACTTTAAGACAAGGTTTGCTCTTGTCATTCCCATTCCTGGGAATTCTGACCAGATTTTGTTTGTCCTCCAGCTTGGACCGAGCTCTGAGACCTAGACTTTGGTCCAACAGTCAGGTCTTCTTCTAACTCTGTGACTTTTATCCAAAGCACACTCCCTAGTTACTTTTTACCTGCTTACTTTAGCATCTCCATGTTAAGAGGAGGGTCTTACTCTTCTGCAACCTGAATAGAAGAGTAGCCACAGTGAGTCTACAACCTTGTCCAGTGCCAAGAACCATGCCAGCTACATAAATAACCCACTAGATCCCCCAAAGAACCCAAGATCTGTCAGAGTTCAAAATATCAGAGCCCCAGATCTCTTCTTCTAGAAAACCTACCTTCTTTCTTTAAGAGTTCTCTATCACCCCATTCAGACCTTGTTGGTAACATGAATGTGGCTAGCATCATTCTCCACTCTCTATGGACAGTAACAGCAAGTGAGCCAAGCTGATTAGAGCACCCCTCACCTCCCACCAAGATTGGGTGTATGGCCTCAAGTCAGGGGCTAATCATAGCCCTTCTGTACTAACAGAACATGAATGGGAGGAGTACTTCCCAGGAATGGGGTGAGGGGGCAAACTGAGAGGTGGAAGCCAGGTCTCTAATCTCACGGGGAGAGCTTGTTGAAGGGAATGAACTAGACCTAAGGACACGAGAGCCACACAGAGAAAATAAACTTTGACAGCCTTTAAGTCCCTGGAGATGTGCTTTGAGAATTGGTTCCAAGCATGGGCTGGGAGTCAGACTGCTTAGGTGACCTCAGGAAACAATATCTCTGAACCCGAGTTTCCTCTTTGTAAAAAAAGAAAATAATAGTACTTAAGTCATGGGGCAGTTGTGAGGATTGCTTGAATGAATGCCATATTAACTGTCATAAGCTACTCCAGTTGTCATGAGGCGTCATCCACCTTTGTCCTTGATTTGGTTACTAAGCAGGGCTTCTTGAAAAGCTAGTACACGTGGAATATTGCTTGTTTCCTGAAGAGGCCTGAGGAATGCAATCATTATTTCACTGAATTCCTGAATCCCATAAGATATTCTATGAAAAAATATTTCCAGAGATGGGCAACTTCTAAGAGTTGGGCAACTCTTAGCTATTGTCTTTATTTCCATATTGAGCTCCTCTTTGATGGCCTCGGTATATTTTAATGTAATAAAGCCTCTGAGTGACCCTACAATTAACAAATCAATATAAATGCTAGTTTAGGGCCTCCCTAGTGCCACAACTGATTAAGTGCAGTGCTGTGGAGCTGTCCGCAGCTGCGGGCGAGAGTTCGATGTATGGCCAGGGAAATTCCCATATGGCGCAGCAGACCTCTCCTGCCTCGCCCGCTGCTCCCCTCAGCAGTATATTTCCATCCATCTGCCTGTTCTGCTCCCCACTCTGTCTCTGGTGAACCCTCTCACCATCCCACACCTCTGGCCTGCACCCCAGCTTGTATGCATAAATAAATTAATTAAATTTAAAAATAAATGCTAGTTTAATTTAGCACTTCTTAAGCTTATTTAATGGTTTCCTTTTATTTCTTATGACCCTTTTTTCATATTTTATAAAGTGAGCATTCCACAGAGTACACCTTGGTGGGAAAGATGAGAATTTGAAGTGGAATCCTGGTCTATTTGAATCTAAAACATGCGCACTTGCATTACTCACAATAGCCAAGATGTGGACTCAACTGGAAGGCCTATCTATAAATGGGTGGATAAAGAAATAGTGGTACATCTGCACCTTGGAATACAACTCAGCTATTTAAAAAGATGAAGTGGTGCATTTGGGAACAATATGGATGGCTCTTGAGGTGATTATGCTCAGTGAAATGTCAGAAAGTAAAAGACAATTACCAGATGGTTTCCGTCTTTGTGGAATACAACTTACCAAAGAAACAAACTAGCACCAAGCAACAAACATAACTCTCAGACTGTGAAAATATGGTAGTGACCAGAGCGGGAGAGGGAGGAGGGCTTCGGTGATAGCACAGTGGCCAGGAGCTCTGGCAGAAAGTAAGTGAAGTGTACGTGCATGTCCATGTTGAGGTGTAAAGCTATACTCCTAACATTATATGGTTCTGTAAATGTCCGACAAATCTATGCAATTTTATTTTTTATTATATATGCTCTTTCCACAGTTCTTCACACACTCGACAAACACAAGAATGTTGAGCCATTTGAAAGGTAAGTGGTAGATATTTTGATTTGGAGTTTGCCTTTCCATTTTAAGTGTTACTTTCCCAGTGAACAGAGCTTTAAGTGCTTACTTTTACAGATTTATATATGCCGTGCAAAATTAAGTAGAATTCAACCTTTTTTTAAAAAAATTAAAATCATTTGAGCCTCTCTGGTGAAAAATTACAAGAAAGATGTCTTTCTTTTTCTGGTTGCCAAAGACAATTGTGAAGGAAACACTAGCTTGGGAGATGTTTTCATTCTATTCCTATTGTCAGATACCTTTTTCTTCATTTGTAGAGTGGCCAAATTAGTGTCTAAGTCACTATCATGTTCTTCTGGGCCAAATTCTAACTTCTGGTCATCCAAAGCTGTATGTCTTGAACTGTAGGTCACACCGGGGTAAAGGATATGATTATCAATATCATCATTATTATTATGGAATGATATTGATTGTTGGACAGTAAGAATTGTCAGACCCAATGAGGGACCTAGTCCCTTCTGGCAGCCTTACAATCTAAATTAGACTGAATTGTATAACAGTTTTAGGCATCTGATATGGGACTTGCCAAATTTCATGGCTTCAGGCACACGGAATGCACATCCCTGTTCCAGGGAGGCTAAATATTTTTCCAAATCAGTAGATAAAACAAACTCCCTGACCTCAACTTACTTCCTGGCGCCTGGAGTCTTGAGTAGCTGATGAAGAGTGTCTGTCTGCTATCAAGTGACACTGCACATTCAGACTGGCTCCTGCGCGGAGGACCATGTGGTACCTGATCCTCCATCTTCAGAGCTAAGATTTTGGCCACAACTTAAAGCTCTAAGTCCAGAGGGCAGTGGGCCAGGGTTAGATACCATTAAATGCCATTGAATCAGCCTTGAAGGGCAACCGTGGCTTCTTAGCACATGAGGCAACGTGCTGCAGCTGGAGGCTGGTGACAGCCGGTGATCACAGACCCCAGGAGAGTCACGTCTCAAACGTCATCTCTGAAACAGAGAGGTGGCTCCACGGTCTTAAGTAAATGCCATGCACAGATTTTAGAATTTAGAGAGTCAACCACGTAGAGAGTAAATCCATCAAAGGGAATCTGAGGCTTCTGACCTAAAGGCTGTGTTGGGTGGACACAACTATTCGACAGCGACATCTACTGACTGTGTTAGACCCTGCCACCAGCCAGATAAAATAAGAACCAGCTAAGCTTTGAAGACAGAAAAATGCTCAATGGCGACTGGAACAGGAAATGCCCATAATTGGTCTGGAGAGATTAGCCGCAGAAGGGAGAGAGAGATTTGAAAGCATTATGGGGCGGCATAGACTTAATTCAAGTTAATTTCATGATATCACAGTCCTTTGAGTCTTTTCCAAGAGCAGTGCTCTAAATCCACTGGGCACGATAATAGAGCCTTTTTATATTCAGCTTATTCCCAAGGCACCAACCTTGAGGTTTCCCCTTCCAGCCAAATGCATTTGCTTTTTTAGATTCACCTGCATTTGCATTAACATACACTTGCAAACTTTTGTTCCCACTTTCTCCTCCCCCTGCCCCAGCTCCTGCAAATAAGTCAGGTGTGATCAAGAAACCTGGGTTCCTCTCCATGTTTTTGAGTGATTTAATAACTCTCTGATATCTCCTTCTGCAACCAAGGAGCTGAGCTAGTAGACACAATCTCCCTTTGCCTTCTATTTCATATATATAGATACACACACACACACACACACACACACACACACACACACACACACACACACACACAAATCAGTTCTGGGGCCTCCCCAGTGGCGCAGTGGTTAAGGGCTGCGCTGTGGAGCTGTCGGCAGCGGCGACGCGAGTTCAACGACCGGCCAGGGAGAGTCCCACATGGCACGGCAGACCTCTCCTGCCTTGCCCGCTGCTCCCCTCAGCAGTGTATTTCTGATCTGCCTGTTCTGCTCCCCACTCTGTCTCTGGTGAGCCCTCTCGCCGCCCCACCCCTCTGGCCTGTACCCCAGCTTGTATGTATAAATAAAAAATAAAATCTAAAAAAAATAAATAAATAAATAAATAAAAAATAAAAAAAATAAAAATCAGTTCTGAACAGTGTCCCTTCCAAACTGCTTTAAACCTCATAGCCACCCTTCTCCCTACCGCAGCCGTGTGTTACTGATGTGGGCTCCTGAGGGAAATGTCCTGGGAGAAATGTTCACCACCTCAGGTTCTGATTGCAAACCCCCTAAAGGCAAGGAGTTGCTTCCCCCTCCACTCCCTCAGGACCTACCTGGTAGCCCTTGGTCAGTGTTCCTTGTGTGAATGATTTCGAGTCGTGTTTTAATTCAAGGACCTCAGTGCATTGAGAAGGTTTCACTCATATCCATTGCCAAGGTCCAAATATTCAAAATTGGAAACAAGGGAATTAAATATTTTCAAAGAAAACTTGAGTCTGTCTCCCTGGCCTCGTCTATCACTGCGTGTTTAACAAAAAAACTCGGTTTGAATATTTATCTTAATATCAGAACACAAGTTTCTATGTTTCTGTAGTTTTTTCTTTTTTCATTTTCTTTTTTTCCTCGTTGCTGTCTCTTTAAGAAATGGGTCTCAGTTTTTCAAGTGAATGTTCAAAGAAAAATTCTCTACACTTAGAGTCAGGGGTTGAGTCAGCAAATCACTAGGATGCTGAAATTTCAGAGGAGAGAAGTGACCCATCCTCGAATCCCCCAGATCTCAAACCACGTCCTGCTTTAGAGAGAGACAGCAGAAGCCTAGGAATTATAGCTTCCATGACTTAGGAAAATAAATGAAACCTTTTTTTTTTCGGCTGAAACTGTTTGTTAAGCTAAGACAATTCCTGTCGAATTTTCATTTCATAGATAAAATTATGAAATGAAAGTGTTTTTTGAATATGATTGCAAAGATTGGATGCTCATATATTTTCCAGTCATTTCTTTATTATTGTGCAGCTCTGGGGAAACCTATAGGGATCTGTGCATGGGTTTTCGTGGGTTTGCGTGGCTTTTTGTAATTATGGAAAATGAACTACCCAAGCAAGATGTTACATAGTTAACTGATCTCATCCCTCCTGACTTTGTTACTAGGTCTGTGAATAACTGCAAGTGTGGATGACCCCCGTTTGAAGACATCATCTGGGGTTCAGATGGAAAGATGATGCCTGAGCAATTTATTCCACCAAGCGTGCCTGGCACAGCAGTGCCTCCTGTGGGCACTGGGAGACAAAGACAGCCCACCATGTGGCTACAGGCAGGGGCTCAAAGGGGTGAGGAGTCCCCCGGGGAAGGGTGTTCCCGTTCCAAAATATTGAGGGTCAGAAGGGTAAGTAAAGACGCTCCGGCTTTCCTCCGCGGGCCTCTGTGGCTGTCACCTGCAGCCTTGATTGTGCTAATGCGGGAGGCGCCTGGGAGCGTGGGTCCAGGGCACGTGTGCCTGATCGTGGACACCTGGAGCATGGTGTGGGCATGCACAAGCGCAAGTAGGCACACCTGAGCCTGGAGGCTGAGGCTATGAAGGCAGCATCACCCAGCGGGGCGGCATCGGGGGGGAGGGCGCGGGTGGCTACGGTGGTGGAGGATGGCTGTGAGAAGCAAAACCACGAGAAAACGCCAGAGAAAGCCCCAAAGAAAAAGCATAAGGGTTGGCGGGGGGCTGGGAGACCTGGCACCCCCTGCCTGCCCTGCACCTAGTTGCCTTACTGCAGGGTCTTTCTGACATGGGTACCATGTTGGGGTCCTACCTCCGTGACTTCTCTGCGGAGAGCTGCTCATTGCTAGGGCAACCAGCAAGAGGGGGACATGGCAGATCTGAAAGAAGACGTTGGGCTTTCTCCCTGGGGCTAGAACTGTAAGTCGTGGGTATCTTTAATGCCCAGAAACTAGGGGGCAAGTCAGCTCATGCCAGTGGGCCCTGAAAGGGAAGATCTAGCCAAAGGCTTATTGTCTTTCTGGGGCAATTAGTAATTCTCTCCCTTTCGCTCCTTCCCAATTCTTGGGAAAACCTCTCTCAACTCACATAGCTTTGACTTGTCTGTGCCATAGGGCATGAGTAAAAGGGTCAGGCTTTCCTGCTCAGGCCTGTTTTGCTAAAAGAGCAACGGCACCCCATCTTCACCCCAACCTCCAACAGGGCAGAGGTGCTGGTGGGGTGCATACATGAGAACCCCCACAGGACAGTGGAACTTTGAGTCAAGCAACAAGGCTATGGGATCTGTTTCTCTCTGGAAAACTCTTTTCCTTCACCTTAAAGGATCTAGATATTGGGGTGTTTTTCTAAAGTTGAGGGGGGAGGACAATTACTAATAGGCACTACAGTTTCTAGTTGAAATGATCTGTTAGTCCGTAACAACGTCTTTTACTTTACCTGAATTCTGTCCCACAAATTCAGGAGTTCGTGTTCTACCCCCTACTGAGACAGGACTTAGAGATACTTACTGAGGTCCTCAGTGAGGCGTTAATTCTATAGGAAAGACATGTGTCCTCATAAGAAGAGAAACCACAGGCTCTCTCCCCTGGGGGACCCACAGGTCAGGCAAGGACACAGAAGGAAGCTTCCCTGAGGGCAGAAAGAGAGGCCTCCCCAGAAGCCTGATGGCTTCTTCACCTCAGACTTCCCCCAGAACTGGGAGAAAACACCTGCCTGTAGTTGACGCCCCCAGTCTGTGGTACTTTGCCAAGACAGCCCAAGCAGACTAATCAGAAGCCAGGGCTCTTGCCTTCTGGGAACAGCCGTGTCCTGGCTGGGGTCCAGGTGAAGGCTGATGTCCCCAGGGGGACTGCAAGCCCCGGGACTGACCGCCCCAGTGAGCGGCATCTCGCCACATTGGCTGATGGTTAAACAGTGAGGATGGGTTCCAAGGCTCCACCTCAAAAGACAAAGCATCTTTGTGGCTTACAGCCTTTGCCTTTTCCAGAAAACACTGCATTCTGAATTCTTGTATCTGTAGCTACCTTGGTGGTGTGTCCAGTGTTAGACAGGAAGCCACGTATTACTGCTTGTACCCATAGTGATTTTTGAATGCTAAGTGTGTTGCTTGGAACACTCTGGAGCGTCAGTCATTATTTGTCCACTTCCATTAACTTCAGAAGACTATTGATGGCACTTCTGAATTTTCAACTCTAGGAGGGCAAGTCTGAGAGTTTTGGATTCATTCCTCTAATCTGAGAGCACTAAATACAGCGTATGCAATAGTCACTAAATAAATGTTGGCTTAGGCAGCGAAATTTAACAAAACAAGGACCCAGTCATTTGAAATATCTGCTGAAAACTGAGTTCTTTTCTCACTTGGATGAATTTCACTCATGTTTGCCTCAGTTTGACTCAGGTTTCTCAATCTGTTTTTTTGCAACATTCCTGGCATCATGTCAGAAAAACATTGTAAAACAGCAGTTTTAAGACAATCAGCAGAACATCTGAGTCATAACGAAGACATAACCCAGGAATTTGAAATGCAAATAAACCATTTTTCTTGGAGTAGCTGAACCAAAAGTACAAAGCAGATACAACCTCGTAACACAGATGCTTAAAGAGACTCAAACTTTAAGATGTGTAATTATTTTTGTAGTGTTGACTTAGTCAAACTGATAATTTCTATACGATGCTCTTTGCTTTTGATAACGTGGAAACCCTTATAATCAGAACAATGGGCTGAACTGGGATACTCAACTTCAACTCAGAACAGCAGAAGGATTGTTAAGATAACTGACATCTGTAACTAAAGTAAACCATCCCCCCTCCATTCCTTTTATTGAAATATTTGAATTGTTATTTTGAGATGTTTTCCTAGCCTAGGATCTCAGAGTCACACAATGAAGATGGGTTCACCTCCTTTATTGCAGTTAACATCTGGCTGTGCACTGGGGCACAGAAGCATTTCCTTGTGCTCCCGTGTAGGTGAAACGTTCACACAATGAAACTTATGATCACTGGGGAAAATCATCCAATTAGGCAGCCTTCCTATTTGGGGACCAACCCCTGCCCTTGTTCTCTCAGAACTTCTCTGACTTTTGACCACTGAAAAAAAAAAATGCAGGTTGGTTTGAAGTAAGGGTTGCTTGGTTTATCTTTTACTTCTACCCTAACTCCCTTTATCAGTCTTCCCATTTCTAGAAGCCCAGGCCCAAGTTCTGATCAAGACGCCTTATGCTCTCCTTCCTCCACAAGGAAGCTGATTCCATCGAAACTGTTTCCAATGCAATGGTTTGGTTCATCTGCAGAATTAGAAATTTGGTAACTTAGGAGCTCAGGCCAAAGTTCATAAATGGTTAGGTTTTTGGTTTGCAGGGTTTTGTGGTTTTTTAACCTATATAATGATGGGGATTTTTTTATTAAAAAATGAAAGCTCTGACACCTGTGGGTCTACATTTCCAAAGGGCATCAATTAGCAAAAGCCTGGTAACACCTACTCTTTGCACAAGGGCACACGCATCAGCGTAACCCAAGCCCCTGCCTCTCCCACCACACACCTGGGCCCACTGCACCCATTTCCTTTGCTCTGACTCCTGAAATCCTCTGAATCTCTTACCTTTTAGATGGTTACTAATCTACAACCGCTGATGAGTAGATGGAGCAAAATATAGCCCACTCCACACTCGCAGGGCTGCTGGCCCAGACCTGTTTTGCCCACAATAGCAGCCCCTACGTGTAGCTCCAGAAAGCTTGAAATGTGGCTACTGTGGACCCAAGACCGATTTCAATTTGTTTTTAAATTTTAATTGTTTAAAACAAGGTGAACAACACAGGTCTAGATCAAGAGATTATAAGATTGAAAGATTTCGTGACCCACATGCAAATGTGGGTCTGTGATTATATTTCTCAGGATGAGAACAGACTTCATTTTGGATACTGTTGGAGCCTCTCCCACAGGTCATGCATCACACGGTAGAGGTACTGTCTGAGAAATGTGGTAGGTGATTTTGTTGCTGTGTGAAGACCACAGAGTGTAATTTCCCAAACCCGGGCGGCACAGTCCACTACACACCTCAGCGGTGTGGCACCCTCGGCCTGCTCTTGTGTATGTCCATCACTGACTACACATCGTTAAGCAGCGCGTGACTCACGCCACCTCCTATGGAGCAGAGGAGTTGATCGTGCCCCACTATTCAAAGTCCCCCAAGTTCTCATCCTCCCTCTCACTAACAATGAGAAGCACAAAGAAAATCACCAGGATGTCAAAATTTAAGAGACAAGTGGCCGTCTGCAGAGCTTTCCTTCTCTACCTGCCAGCCACCTTGTCTTCAAATGGCACGTGACATGGAGAAACCCTGTGGGCAAGTGCTGAGGGCGACCAAGAGACCTGACACATGTGCCCCCTCTCAACTGCTAAGGAAAACTGTGCTGACAGGTGTTCCATGGACCAGCTTAGAAGAAAAAGTAAACCCTAAACAAAAAGGGACAAAAGGCATTGCTATGAAAGAGAAAAGGGCTTCATCTTGGGAGTTCTCCTAAGAGAGTCCAAGGCTAAATCAGGACATCAGTGGAAGGCAGGGACCCTCAAGGAGCTAAAGCAGTAGGGGAGATACCCCCCAAAGCAAAGAGGGGTGAGGGGTTACTACAGAAGGGAAGACAGCAAAGGTTAAAGTGCTTTACAACTGCTCCTGACAGGCTGCTATGGTGTCCTAAGCAGGGGAGAGAGAGGGAGGGAAGATAGGGGAAGGGGGGAGCACTTGCACTTCTAGCAAAATACTTGGAACAGAAACTCTTTCCTGTGCCCCTTTCTGCTCCTCCAGCAGAACCAAAACCTAACCTCTCAAACCCTTCCGGGTGGTTACATTGATAAAACAAGTTCCAGCCAACAAGAACTTGGAGGTCAAGCTTATAAAACATGGCTGGTGACACCCCATAATGAATTAGTTCAATTAGCCACTGGTCTTAGTATGTGGTCCTAGGCTCCCAGGAGGAGAAAGGCAAGAATAATCCCTCATACGCTGTTTATTGTTCATAAGGAAACTTTCACCTCACGTCAACAGTGCCGTGACTAACATCAAGCCCTTTCCACAGATGAGAAGAGGGTAACTGGAAGTTTAAGCCACTTGACATGAATGCAGGTCCAAGACCAAAATCCAGGTCTCCTGACTCCAAATCCTATTATCATGGCAGGGTAAGGAAGCTGTAAAGTAAACAACATTACACACACAAACAAAACGTGAAAACACGGAGCCATTTCTGAAAGCAAGACCGTTGGGGCACTCCGCCCCAAGGCATGTTTGGGCCACATCCTGCATGGCAAGCACGGAGGCTTCTGCACCAGCCGCTGGGCCCACAGACAGCTTCCTAAACCCTCAGAGCCGAGTCTCCGGCCGCAGGCTTCAGGGAGGTCCGTGACTCTGAAGCAAAGCATGTGCTGCTCCTGGAGTTTCATTTTCGGAGGTTTTCCTCCTTGCCTTAAAACGTTCCAACTGCTGCACTGAGAATTGACATTTAATGAGCTCACAGATGCAGAGAAGCGCTCTTCACCCCCATCTGCTGACGAAAGATCGCCCTGAGCGCAGGCTTAGGAGCATGTCCGGCAAGGACATCCGTTTGCTGAGGATTTCCAAGAAATTTCCTGACTTTGAGATCTGTGAGACATTGAAAATTGAGGCTCTGGTGCCAGAAGAGTCTGTGGAATCTTGTTCAGTGGAAATAGAATCACAGAATTTTAAGACAAACAGAAACCTTGCAAATCCCCTCCTGCCAAAGGCAGGGCCGTATTGAAACCACCACTGCTAGGCGTTGCCTGTGTGAAGGCTGCTCCTCCCGTGGCTTTCCCTCCCCTAACAGACAGACATAAGAAGAACGTGTATAAATATCTTCACACAACTCTCTTGTCATCTTTTTTCCTGATTATTTCTTTTGTAAATAGCAACCGTGTCTTACTTGGTTCTCAAAGTAGATTTGGCCTTGGCCTTGCCAAATCAAAGAAAAGTTTAAAAGATAAAGGGATTATGATGTGACTGAGAAGAATGGGCAGCAGGAAGTTTGGGAAGGCTCAGCCACCCTCCCCACTCCCAGCCCCTCACACTCCATCTCCTCAGAAGCCCAGATCGAGAGAGCGCCTGCAAGCCTGAGGGAGACAAGGTCTGCCTGGACCTTTGGCCAGATCACTCACACTGTGGGGGCCTCGGCCTAAAGCTGGGAGACTGAGGAGAGAAGGCAGAATTTGAAAGAGAACCGGGTTTGGAATAAAATCTTTGAGGTTTCCCTCTCTCTCTGGCCTACAGGGAGGATGGAACAGGAAAAAAAGCACGAGATGCTGTTGCAAATCACTGTGTTTGCCAAAAAAGTGAAGAGAGGAAGGGAATTGTTCTTGGTCCTGGCTGTACTCAGGGATGAAGGGCTGTGGGCAGGAGCAGTGAAGTGTTGGGGTAGACTCAGCCCCACAACGATAGGGGATCTTGGCCTTCTATAGGGCCGAGAAGGTCGAGGCTGTCGAGGCTGTCGTTAGTCAGAGTCTCTAGGGAGAATGCACCAACAATGACTCAGCCTCCACACAGCCTCCTGGGGAATCTCAGGTGCATTTGACCCAGGGTGCTGATGAGTTTTCTAAAGTGGGTTTCCTCATGTGAAAACAAGAGTCTTTAACAAGGACCATACTTTGAAGTAATAAACTTCAGCTGAATATAATGAGAGTTATTTGAAAACTTACCAATCCCTTCCCCCCACAAGAACTGTTAGTCTCCAGAAGTCACAGTTACCTCCCATTTCTTCAAATGTTCAAGCCCAACGCAGATGGGACAGACAGGTAACAGGGAATCTGGGGTCGGGTGTGAATTTTGACTGCTAGGCCTAAGTTTCTTACGGACATTAGTACATAACAGAATGTAATCTTGGACATAAGTTGCTCTCCATTTTTGATCTGCTTTTTTTTCTAAACAACCTAACTTCTTTGTGTCTCTTTCCCCAACTCAAGGGCATTTCTCATCTTTGCTCTGCAAACCCCATGATTAACTTGCTGGGCCCTGGAAAAAAAAAACCACAAAGAGTAAAAGAAAAAAGGGCCCTGTGTGGGACTAATATTTGTTCTCACATCTAGAGCAGATAGGCATTCAATCCCATCTTTAGTCAGAATTTTCTGTTGATTGACAACAAGGAGACAAGGTTTCACAAAAATTTTGAAACGCTCATGTTATATGAAGAGGCTTATTCAGTAAAAATCTTAAAGACTTAAAAGTGTCTGTTTCATTCTGTTACTAACTAGTAAGGACAACTATTATTTCATTCTGTTACTAACCAGTAAGGACAGCTAGTAACTAGGACAACTATAATCAAAGGACATGCTACATGTCATGCTACATGTCATGCTACATGTCATGCTACATGTCATGCTACATGTCATGTTGGTGAGGCTGCAGGAAATTTGGGGCCCACACAAATTGCTGGCATGAACATGAAGTTGTTCAGTCACTTTGGAAAACAGTTGGTATTTCCTCAAAATGTTAATAGTTACCATATGATTCAACAATTCCATGAGAACTGGAATTATGCACCTACAATCCTGCACACAAATACCCATAGTAGCATTATTCATAATTCATTAGTCAGGGAAAAAAAGGAAACAAACCAAATACCAATGAACTTAAAAGTGGATAAACTATGGTATATCCATATAATGGAATATTATTTAAAAAGATAAAGGAATAAGGTACTGGGAAGTGTCACAGCATGAATGAGACTTGAAAATCTTGTGCTAAATTTAAAAAAACAAAAGTTCATATTTTATGATTCCATTTAAATGAAATGTCGAAAATAAGCAAATCAATAAAGACAGCCAACAAACAGTGGGGTGGAGAAAGAGTAGGAAGTAATTGCTGTCTGGTCAGGAATTTTTTATCAGGTGATGAAAATGTCTAATTATTAGTGGTGATGGCTGCACAACCATCTACTTAAATCTGTTAAATCATTCCATTTAAAAGGATACATTTTATAGTATGTGAATTATATTTCAATTTTTTTCTCATGTCTCCAATGGCTTCCCATAATACCTCAACTCTAATTCTAATTCCTTGCCACTAACTCTTACTATATTTCAGCCACATCACCCTTCTTTCTGTCCCTAAAACATAAGAGCACTCCCACGTGCAGCACCTCTGCAGCAGCTCAAACACTCCTCTCCACTTCCTCCATAACTGGATTCTGCCATTAGGTCTTATCTCAGTTGTTGTCTATTTATACGTCTCACCACTGGAGTTAATGTGCCTACCTCCCCACCTTACTATCGCATTTTCCAGTTCAATTTTTTGTGCTGCTTACCCTTTTCCAAAATTCTCCAATGTATTTACTCACCTGCTGTCTGTCTTACCCACTAAGTCTCATCTGTCCTGTACAATGGCCACTAGCCACATTTTAAGTGTTGAGTGGCTTAGTAGTGACTATATTCGGTAGCTCAGAGAGCATCTCTCTCATCTCAGAAAGGTCTGCTGGGTAGTGCTGTGCAAGAATGCAAGCTCCTTAAAAGCAGGGTCCTTGTTTGTCTTGGTCTTCACAGCTTCTCTAGTCTCTAGGATAGTGCCTGGCATACAGTAGGCCCAGTAATGGGAAAGTAATTAATAGATGAAATGGATAAATGATATGGAGGTTTCACTGGGTGGCGACAGTGGGAAAGGAAGTTATAGAATGTTGAAAATAAGCTCAATAGGGAAGAAAATACGTGAAAGAAAATAAAGTATTTGTAGTGTCAAATGATTAAAGTCCATATGTGCTTGGGTCAGTTTCTGTTGTATGTCTCCAGGTACATAATTTTTGATGGGATAATTTATGAGAGTTCAAATTTGGTGTGAAAAAAATTCTTTATTAACATATCATGTTGCTACATTTGATTTGGTCTATTATATTGTTAACCTGTGATAGGTGTGCTGTTCATTAGCCCAAATTTCTCTGACTAACCATCTCAAGAAAACCAAAACACAAAAGTCTGCCTACCTCTTAAGCCAATCCTAAACAAGAGAATTTTCAAATATTCCTGAATCGTAGAAGAGGCTAGAAACATGAGTCTCCTTGGTATTTGCTCCCTCCTTCCTGGTATTTAGTGCTCCATTTTAGACACTTACTGCCTGCTTCAGACAGAACCTTTTTATCTCTGAAAGTTTTGCATCGTTTATATTCATTATATAGTACAATAAAAAAGCACACAAAAATTTTGAAGTATTTGTTTAGGTTCTTACGTCTTTACCCCAATTTTTCAGAAATCAATTATAGTCATCTCAATCAAGAATATGTTAATTACTGTAACTTAGTCTCTTTTCTAGCATTTTCCCTTTAGGGGATGTGTTGGATAATATAATTAGACACCAAATGGGACACAGTAATGAAAATTTATGGAATGCATGAACTGTATTAATTTACCATTAATTTCACTTTCATTACTGAGCTCTTAATTCAAGAGAGAGTACTATTGACAGAGTAGAGATTTAATTTGATAAAGAACCTTTGATTCTTAAATTTTTAATAATTATTCACTTCATTAAACTCTAGGCATAAGAATTGTTTATTTTATAGCATTTCTTTTCTTTTAATAATACCAGGATCTAAGAACAGGATTGTAAAATAAAATAAACAGGTGACATTTCATTATTTTCCCAGTTTTCTTGCTTTTGTTTTCATTTGATTTGGTTGGTTTTTCACTGAGTATTGACAATGAATAGCTTCACCTGGGGTCTGACTGTAACTTTGCTACCACCTTCTGGCAAAATAATGAACATCTTATGATTTTTCGTTAGTGTTTCCACGAGTTTTGTTTGCATCATCTCGTACACTTATTTCACCATCCTCTGTTACAGCTAAAAAACAAAAATCTGCTAAGAGAAGCAAGGATGGTAGAGGAGAGTAAGGGCACAGAATCTCCCTTTAGTGGAAGTGATTTTTTTTAACTAATGTTTTTAATACCCAGTATTCAACAAAAGAACAAAATGGCACTCAAATAAGTAGATAAACCAGAAGGAAAAATTTCGAGGGAAAACCCTCAACAACAGAATCCCCCTCAGTTCCCTCAGCTTTGCACAGGCAGGAATTGCTGACAAGGCTCCTTCCTCCAAAGCAGGAGGTTGAGTTGGGACAGCAGATTAATTAAGTACATGAGCTTGGGGCACCCAGTGGCTGTGGGGAGTGAGGCCTGGACAGAATGTTGGATGTGGCTTCAACAGCCATATTTACTCATTTGCCTCACTATTTTTAATGATTTTAATATTCTCATGCAAAATGTTTTTTGATGACAAATAAGAATTTAGGGCAAACACAAGTTATAATTTAGACTGTAATTATATAGATTGTAATAACATTTATTATGACTTAGCAATTACCAATACCTTAAACAATGGATCAAAAGTTTTGAATTTTATTATCCATCAAAAAATGGAAACAGGTCTGGACTTCATTTCCTTTATCAAAAGATAAATATAGTGATCCAGGATAGATTGTTAAAATTGACTACTTCTGAAGGCCTGAAGAGACTTTGAAAATATAACCTCATGTGCTTCATTTTCAATAAAAGTTAAAACTTGATATCCTGAATTTGCTGAGATTTCTTTAAAACACTAACCGGCCTCAGTGAGCTGATTTCTCTACTATGTATGTTATTAAAACAAAACATAGAGACAGTTTCTATATCCCCCATGAGTAACACTGTCATCAATTTAATCTATAGTTAAGTTTTAACGAGAAAACATTCCCTTTATCACATTAAATATTGATGTATATTTATGCTAAATATTTGGCACAAAACAAATATTTGTACTTGTGACACTTGTTGAAAACTACATCTAGGCATTCCATATGGGGAAATAGTGATTTCACTCTTAGTTTTTCCTTATACTTGCAATAAAAATTTTTAGTTTCATTTTTCCCCTACACTTTGCTAATTCTGGTTATAGTTGCTAAAATGATATTTCTTGTTGAATATAATGAATTGAGAATTTTATTTTGCATGCATTTGTTTTGTACCATTTTTATAATGTTTTGTTGTATTTTACAAAAATATTGCTTCACAACAGTTTAGAAATGACGTGTTCACAAGATAATTTGAGCAGCACTATCGCCCTGGCGCTCCCTAGATGGCCACTAGATGGCGCTCAAGGATCGTCTCCCTGACTATGTGCATGGCTTGTAAATGGCACCTCCAATGAGAATAAGGACATATGCCGCAAATTTTTCCAGTATCCTCTGGCAGAAGTATAATACCTTTCCTATGTGTCAAACACACAGTGAAGGAAATTCAGTCCCTCTTATAGGGAACATTTGCAACGGTTGAGGTTGATGTATCCAAATGAGGACAAGCATTTTCATATAAACATGTTTCCTAGTTGACAGGTTTCCCGCTCGAATAGGAGCATATCTGCACAGCAAATTGTTAGAACTATTGTCATTTAAAAAAAAAAAAATCTATGAGTCTAATAGTGATAACAGGAGCCAACCACATCCAGGTCAAATTACAAAAGAAGTCTAGAAAGGCTTTTTCAATGCTCATATCGCCCAGGACCAGCAGAAGTGAAATGGCAGAACAGAATTCTGAACAGAACAGTTGATCAGTATCTAGAACAGACTCAAGAGATGAGCTGTCCGGCCCGTGGAGATTATGAATGTGAGATCCGCAGCCATGGAGACATCTCCCCCCAACAGCCTAGGCACTTCCTGCTGCTCCTCGGGAGCCACTCAGATTATTCCTCTACAGCAGGGCCTTGAGTAAAGTTTCCTTCCTCACTTTGAAAAAACAATCCCAGCCCACATCGAAGGAAACGTTATTAGAGGATCTGCTTTCATTACAGGAAATTCTACAGGTTGCTTCAAGTCACAGTTTCAAGAACCTGTCTCCAATGTCAAGTGTGGTTCGCTGCCTTTGAAGATCTGCTTACTGTGCTGGGCTAGTCATAATAGAGGAGAGGAAGAGCCATTACTGGAACCCAGGAGAAAAGACTCACCGAGACATCACCTGAACAAGAACGGCGATAAGAAGCAAGGCCAGTGGGACGTGACCTCTGTCCACCTCACTCTTTTCACCACAGGCCAAACCCAGCCAGAACCAGAGAGCACAGCCCCCAGTGTAATCCATTCACGTCAGCCTCCTAGGGCTGGGAACAAAGTACACAGGTCTGAAGGGAGACTGTCTGCCTTCAGCATCTTCTCTGGTTCTTCATCTGGTAGAGAGATGGAGGCCCCGTCACAGTGGGGGCGAGAGATTCTACCAACTACTCTGTCACTACTAGTTGGCAATGACTCTCACATACTCCGGCCTGTACCTAAAACTGTAGCCAACGTTGATGGTATTTCAGAGGAAAGGGAGACAAGAAACAAGTTACATAAAACATTGCTCGACCTGTAGCTGCCCTTCCACAGGCCTTAACCTCTCCCAACACCTTGGCTAGATTCTTTACCAGAGGCGGAACCCAAACTCGTCCTTGCTACATCTGAGTCCTTGGAAGTCCTTTATGTGGCTTGTTGCAGCTTTTCCCTCACTAGGACAACTGGTCACAGGGTTATGAAAGATCACCAGTAAATCCCCTGGTTTCCAAACTTAGTTCTCGCAGCCCAGCTTCCTCCAATCAAGGTCAATCAACTCAGGTCTCACGAAAATTCCCTTCTGTAGTCATTATCGAAAGCCTATGAAGAGCCCTCAAAAAATTTTTTTTTAATTCCATACCATCCAGTGACCCCACTTCTGGGAATTTACCCCTCAAATTACAAAAAGTTTTGAATTTTATTGTCCATCAAAAGATTCAAAGAAATACACACAGCCATGTTAACTATAGCACTATCTCCAACAGCCAAGACCTGCAAACAACCTCGGTGTCCACCGACTGACGACTAGATAGAGATGCGGCCCATATATACAATGGGATTCCACTCAGCTATTAAAAAAAAAAAAAAAGGTGAAATACTAATTTTGCAACAATATGGGTAGACCCTGAGGGGATTTTAATACTGACTGAAATAAGTAGGACAGAAAGACAAACACTGTATGACTTCACTCATGTGGCACATAGAGAAAACAAACAGATGAACTAAATAAAACAAAAATACTTTTGGACTCTAAGGCCAATTACTGGGAAGGGAGAAGGTAGGAGGGGGTGGGTGAATCAAGAAAAAGAAGGCAACAGCATGGTGAAGATAGAATTGGACTTCTAGCAGTGAACTTAGTCGTACACGCGTTGGTTCACAATGATGCACACCTGAAACTCATATGATGTCATAAAGTTACTTCAATGAAATTTTTTCTAAAGGTAGTAAATTGGTTCAGTGGGATGAGAAGCCTAAGATGGTTCCAGGGCAATCTCTGATGCGATTCGCTGAAATCATTCTTCCCTCCCACTCCAGATCCCCAAAATATATGTGCTTTTCAAAGAATTAAAAGGGTAGGAGTAGATGTGTTTAAAATGGAGAGATCTAGCAATCACCTTAACTGAGGGGCCAGAGTGAAGCAATCTGATCTGATATGCCTTATGGTTCGTGATGCAATAATAACAACCTCACCTGTATTATGTTCTTGCAAAAGACATTTAACCTGAATTGAACCAGAACAGACAAATCCAGAATGTGGGGCATAGTACCAGACACTTGGACTCTGAAAAAATAGTCATTATACAAGACAGAAATAGTAGGTAACTCTTCTAGATTAAAAGTGACTGATAACCAAACAAAGGACATGAACTTTGATCAGGAAAAAGACATTTGGAGGAACAACTGGGGAAATTTAAATATAAAATGAATATTCTAGAAAATGACTGAGCTTTTCAAAGTTGTGATAATAGTGAGGCTAGAAAAAAGAAGACTGTCTTTATTCTTGGGAAATGCACATTGAGAGTCTGTGGCTGTCTCCATGGGGAAAAGATAGGCACAATTGTTTGGATTGAACTGAACTATTTTTCTCCACCACTTATACTTGCAAGGATGATTGACAAACTGTGATTATTCAGAATTATGGATTCGGCAGATATTTCTCAAAAAGGAACAAACTCTGTCACTTCAAGTAAAGCAATTGACAGCATTTGTTACCAATGGTGGAATTCAAGCTTTCAAGCAAAAATTGCACAATGCAATTAACCTTTAAGAAACTATCATGTGTCAAGTTTTGAGGCGCTTATCAAAGACAGCCACAATTATATGAGGTGGCTATTAAAATACTCCCTTTTCCAATTATTTATTTCTGTGAGGCTGAATTTTCTTCACATATTTCAACCCAAACATCACCAAAAAATTACCAGCAGAAGTAGATACAACAGTTCATCCAAAAAGATCTGTGTATTTATGTGTACACGTTTATGCTTAGGTGTGTATATACGTGTGTGTTGTAAGTATGCACCTGCAATTTACTTTCAAACAGGACAGCAAAATAATTAAGGAACAAAATATGATCCTTGTACTATTCATTCATTTTCCTATAAGTTCGAAATTTTCCAAAATAACATATGTGGGGGGAGATGGGAGAGAAGGTGTCATCAGGTCCCTGGGATGGGCTGCAAACATTCTTCAAACAGTTACTAAATGTAGGGAGGGGTCACTCTTGCCTGACTCTGGTTCTAATCCCCTTAGGCGCCACTTCCACAGATGCTCTTCAGGCTCCTCCAGTAGGCTGAAAACATCTAAAAATCCCTTCCGTTTGTATAGGCTTCTCCTCCAGGACCCTGGAGCTCTAACGGGGAACGGTAGGGATCAAATTCTGCCTATGGGTCTGGAGCAGGAGAGGCCTTTGCAGGCAATGAAGGTGCAGGGAAATCTGGAGGGTTCTCCTTTCCCCCACTTAAGCTGGCAGCGACCCAGCAGAACTGTCCCCTCACAACCAAGCCTGGGTCCGGCCCCAAACTGCTCTGTGACACAGGAGGCGAGGCCCCTTCAAAGCTGCCGTGGAGGCGCTGTTGTTCTTGAAGTGTATTATTTTTATATTTGTTGCTTTTCCTCTTTCTTTCCTTACATAGCTTCTCGGGGCTGACAGACGTAAGGTGTCTGCAACTTCTTTAGTCTCAACTGGCCACAGTGGCAAAGTGCCACAGGCACTATGCAGGCCAGTCCTGCCCTCCACCTGCACTTCATTCCATTGGCCACACTCTGACTCGCTAGAGTGGTTGTGGCAACACCAAGACCACAGCTTACTCATGTCCCACTGCCCCTACTTTGGCTTTGACCTTGTCCTCTCCAAATGTGCACCTCATCCCGGAATATAGTTTTCCCGCGATCACTTCTGGTACCTATTACAACAGTGTCATAGTGTCAACAGGAAGTAGATGACACATCGCAGCTTGAGGGTGATTTTAGAGACCATTTATAAATATGGGTAGAGTCTAAGAAAGCCACTGGGAGAGTTAACACAACAGGCCCAAAGGGACAAGGAAAGGGAGTGACGACTGGAAGTCAGGAAAATTGCACATAAGTCACCTTCAGTTGGGAGATTCAGCTGCCCCAATGTGACCCTGAAGGAAGACCCAGAGAAATAAATGTTGACAGTTCCTCCTTCTCTCTCTTTTCCTAATAGGTTTCTGCCCTGGCCAAACCCAGCAGGAGCCGAGGGCTGGGAAGCCTGTTTCTGTGCCCATCCGAGCCCGCCCACCAGGATAGGCAGGTGGCGAGATCTGTGCGGAGCACCAGGTCAGCCCCGCGCAGTGGAGCGCGTCTGTGCCAATTTCATCACACCCACTAAAAGGCTATGATGGAAGACTAAGGTCAGATTTCACATTCTCATCTTTTCACTAGTATTCATTAAGTATTTTCTACACAATTGCAAGGCCCATGTTGCCCAGAGATTGGCCCAAAGGAAATCCTAATCCCAACACTCAAGAGTAAATCAACCTGCCTCCATTTCAGGGCTTCTGGCCAGAGGCAGACTCTAATTGGTGTAAACCTACAGACTTCCTTAGTTTAGACTTGGTTAGAGGATTCAGGCAGTCCCCAACTAACATGCTGGGGACATAGTGGGAACAAAACTGCCCTTTCTGTTGCTGTGGGGGATGTGGCAAAAAGGTTCAAGAAACGCTGAACAAGATTCACTGGGCCAGAAGCTAACCCTACTTTATGATGCAGAGCGAAAATCAGGGCGAGGGTTACTTCAGTAGAGTGCATTGCTAAATCGAGAGAACCGAGAGAGAACTGTCATTGCCCAAAGTCTACACCATAGGAATAAAGGCTGCAAAAGCCACTCTTTGGGGTACTTCTAAATTTCTGTTAAAAGTTTACCTGTCAACTTTTGGGGGGCAACTTTCTAATTGAAGTGGCTTGCTGACAACACTGCACTGAATACTTCTTTAGAGCAAGTAAACCTGCCTTTTTTTTTTTTTAAATGTTTTTTTATTGTTATGTCTTTTACATTTTGTATTCCCCTTGGGTAGCCCACCACCAATTCACCCATGATCCATCTCCATGGTCCCTTGTGTTCTTTTCTATTCCATTTTGTGCGCTTTTCCTTCCCTCCCTCCTCCGCCCCCCCCCTCCCCCCCGGCTGATTGTCTCTCTCCTATTTGGTTTCCTTATAGTCCTGTTATAAATGAAACCATTCGGTATTTTTCTCTTTCTTTCTGGCTTAATTCACTGAGTATGATCCCCTCTAATTCCATCCATGTCGCTGCAAATTGCATGTGTTTATCTTCTTTCCATGCTGAATAGTATTCCATTGTGTATATGTACCACATCTTCTGGATCCAATCATCTATTTCTGGACATCTGGGTTGCTTCCATACCTTTGCTATTGTGAACAGTGCCGCAATGAACATACGGGTGCATGCATCCTTTTGGATTAGTGTTTTTGTATCCTTTGGGTAAATTCCCAAAAGTGGGATTGCTGGGTCATATGGAAGCTCCATGTTTAGCAGTTTGAGGAATCGCCATACAGCTTTCCATAGTGGTTGGACCAGTTCACATTCCCACCAGCAGTGTAGAAGAGTTCCTTTTTCTCCACATCCTTTCCAGCATTTGTTGTTGCCT
>PVIJ01017811.1:0-28241 GCA_004024925.1 Scalopus aquaticus | reverse complement strand
TTGCACTTTGTCAAATGCTTTCTCAGCGTCTATTGATATGATCATATGGTCTTTGTTTTTCTTTTTGTTGATGTGTTGGATTACATTGATTGATTTTCGGATGTTGAACCATCCTTGTGTCCCTGGAATAAATCCTACTTGGTCGTGGTGTATTATCTTATGGATGCATTGTTGTATCCTATTGGCCAAGATTTTGTTGGATCCTATTTTCTGATTCAGCCAGCCACTCTGCCTTTTGATTGGTGACTCCATTCCTTTCATATTTAGGGTGATTATTTATTTTTTTAGTTTATTTATTTACATGTATTTTACATCATTGTTTATTTTTGTACAATGTTTACTTTCCCCTTTCAGGCGTAGTCTCCATAGAATTCCCACCACCGATTCACCCATGCACCATCACCACAGTCCCTTGTGCTCTTCCCTTCCCTGTTTAAATCCCTGCCCTCCTCCTCCTCCACTGCAGAATATCTCGGATTTATAGCTGACTGCTAATTTTGTTTTTTTTTATTTATTTTTTTTCCTGATCCCTTTCTTGGTTCCCCTACATTTCTCCTATAAGTGAAACTATCTGATATTTTTCTTCTTCCTTCTGACTTATTTCACTGAGCATAATCCCTTCCAGCTCCATCTATGTTGCTGTTTATGGCATGGATTTATCTTTTTTTGATTGCTGAACAGCATTCCATTGTGCATATATAGCACATCTTCTTGATCCAGTCAACTTTTTTTGGACATTTGGGTTTTTTCCATATCTTATCTATGTCCACTATTGCCACTGATTTTCAATATAACACTGGGAGTCCTAGCCAGACTAATAACAAAAGAGAAAGGCATACAAGGAATCCAAAATAGGGAAAGAAGTAAAACTTTCACTATTTGCAGACAATATGATAATATACATAGAAAAACCTAAAGATGCCACCAAAAAAAAATTAAAATAATAAACCAGTTTAGTAAAGTAGCAGGATATAAAATCAACACACAAAAATCAGTAACCTTCCTATATGCAAACAATCACTCTGAAGAAGAAATTAATTTATATATTTAGGTCTGTTGCTGCCATTTTCTTCCTAAGTTTGAGTGCTATATATTACTTTGTTCAATTCTTTGTGAATGTTCTTCTATTCAACCCAACAAGTCTTGGTTAGGTGGGGGTAGGAGGGGTGTTGTTCAAATATTTGCAAATCCCCTCAGTTTTCTGTTTTTCTGAGAATGTCTTCTCATGTGCTCCCTTATATCACTATTTTCTCCCTTATAGCTAAAGGAGAGGCTTCTAGGGTACAGTAGTCATGGTTCAGTTTTTAGTATTTTGATCCCATCATTTCATTCTCTTTGTTCATAGTGTTTTTCAGATAAGAACAACATAAAACATACAGGTTCTCTGATACTCCCCTTAGCCTGCTACAATATTCTTTCTTTGTCTTAAATACTTCAGTTTCACAACTACATGTCTTCATGTAGGTCTCATAATATTTAGGTAAATAGGAATCCTTTTATTTTTATGGACATGTATATTTAGCTTCTCTCTCAGGCTAGGGGAGTTTTTATTATTTCTTTAAATAAGTTCTCTTTTACTCCCTTTCTCACCCTCTGGGGTATTCATTATTCTCATATTGCCTTTGTTTTTTTGTGTGTAGAAGAACTGGGGTGCAGGCCAGAGTTATGGGGGATTTACCAGGGACAGAGTGGGGAGAAGAACAGACAGATCTACTGAAATACACTGCTAAGGGGAGCAGCAGGCAAGACAGGAGAGGTCTGCTGCACCTTTTGTGGGTTAGTTTCTGGCTGAGGCTGGAACTCAGGCGATACCAGTGATAAGGCTGAGACTTAACCCTTAGGTTACCGGGAAGGCCTCATATTGCCTTTTTGGAGACAGATAATTCTGAAAATGTTTCTTTTCTGTTTTCTTTTGTACCTCTCTTTTTTCTTCCTACGGAATCCTTATGCATCATCACCTATGAGGTGATCACTGATTCAATCTTCTATTTGTCTAGTCTATTTTCATAGTTTCTCCAGAAATTTTTATATCCTCTGCTGATATTTTTACATCCTATGTCTTTTTTTTTTCTTATTTGAAATTTTAATTTTAATTTCATTAATTTTAATTCTCAGGACGTTATTTCTGTTCAACTTTTCTGTTTTTATTCTTCCATTTATTTGAATTTATCATGGCAATTTTGAACTCTGTATCTGATAGGAAAACATCTCCATGGTTTTTTGGTTAAGTCCTGAAGATCTATTCTCTCTGTGTGCTATTATTCCACTGAAGAATCAAGGTAATATTTATTATATTTTTCCATGCCCCCCTTATTAAATTTCAAGTATTATTTGTTTGCTTATGGGTACAGAGCTTCCACTTTTCAATAAATGGTGCTATTTGTTAGGGAGAACTAATCTGTACCTGCAACTTCTTAGGAGTGTGGAGAGTCTTGTTAGGACCCATCACTAGTGAACATCATGTCTGGGGTGTGGCTTGTGCCTATGGGACCAATGATTGTACTCTTCTGGATTTCAGACTAGTATCTCTGCAGTCTTAAGGTTGGGTTTTCAGTACAGTTTCCAGAGCTTTCCAGCTCAGCTTCACTGTATTCAATTGGTGCCCGTATCTGCTTGATCCCAGATGGAAATATTTCCTGCACTTTAACTTCGTGGCTAGGGGCCTTCTTCACTTGGCTCAGTACTCTCACATTTATCTCCGCATTTATAGCCGTAGCAAGAGGCTTCCCTAGCATGGCTTTGAACCACAGTTCCTGCTTCACCAGATGTCTCTCCCTTCCCAGCTTTTGTTGCCTAAGGTTTAATTTCCTCAGTTTCTCTTTGATTGTGAATGGTCAGCATTGGTCTCCAACATTAGGAGGTGCTCCAGTTGTGTCCTAAGTCATGGGGTCCTCCAAGTTCAGTACCTATTTTGACTACTCTAGATTATTCTCCTGGGAGTGAAACAGGGAACCTTCTCCAATGCCACCTTCCGCTCCTCTCCACCATTATTTCTTATCCAGCCTAATGCAATAGTTTGCTTCCAGTTTCATTTCATTATTCCTTCTGCTCTTCCTGCCAGTACATTGCCAGAGTAAACTTTCTAAAAGGGAGATCTGTCCTTGTTACTCTCCCATTAAAATGTTTTAAAATTTACTCTGCAATTTTGGGGTTAAAGTAAAAAATATCCTTAACCCGCATTTAATGTCTTTTGTAATGTTTGTTTTTGCCAGTTCTCAGCATTTTCCAGTCTTTGCTGCTCATTCACAGTCATTTTTGCTCACCTGTGCAAAGAATGGGGAGAGCACACACAAAGTTGTAAAAAAGGCCTCAGGGAGAAAACTCCGTTGTGGGGGTGAATAATATGCATCCCAAAAAGGCAATGGGGAGAAGAGATATCCTCAGGAAAAGAAAAGTATGGGCAGATAGATGTCTAAGTCACAAGGTCTATTTGAAAAGTTGGAACATGGCTCAATAGAGCTGAAGTTGTAATGTGCTTATCATAGGAACAAAAGGCCCTAAACTAAGAAAAAAGCTTCAAAGATAGAATCCAAAAATATCTTCGTATGTTAAAATACAGAATTTGAAATATCCAGACACCATCATCGTTCTATTAAAAATTCAGGCTGGTTAAGAAAAGAAATGGAAAAAACACAAGAGAGCAAATTCTTCTCTGACAATTAATCATATTATTGATCTCAATTATGTCATTTATATACTATTAATTACAAAATAGCATATGCCAGATATGAGGGTAATCTGGCTGTGAAATCTGACACCCTACTGATCATTAGGGTTGATTTGGCTGAGCTGGTTGCCTAAGCAGGTATCCCTTTCTTCCCTTTCCACTCCATGTGCATCTCTCCCAAGGTTGTGCACTCGATGGAAGAGGATGGACATCATAAATAGAGAAGAACTGTTCTTTGGTCAAGGGCATATGAGTAGCTGTGCTCCCTTGTTAGAACCTCCAAACAAGCAATCAAAATAGCATATGCCATTCAGACCATGAAATATTATCCAGCGCTAAAAAGAACTGTCAAGACAAGAATAAATATGGTGGAAATTTAAATGCATAATTGCTAAGTGAAAAAAGACAATTGGAAAAAGGTTGCAAGACTATATGATTCCAATTATATGACATTCTGGAAACAGCAAAATTCTGAAAACAACAAAATGATGAGTCATTGACAGGGATTAAGGGAAAGAAATGATAAATAGAGCACCAATGACTTTCAGGATTGTGAAAATACTGGGTATGCTATTAGAATGATGGATGCATTTCTCCAGACCCATAAATGCACAACATGAAGAGTGAACCCTAAGGTACATTATGTGCTTTGGGTGAGTATGACGTGTCAATGTAGGTTCCTTAGTTTTTACTAATGTATGATTCTGGTGAGTGATATCAGTAATGGAGGAAGCTGAGAATATGTGGAGACTGAGCATAAGGGACAGCTCTATGTTCCTTTGAATTTTACTGCTAGCCTAAAATAGCTCTAAAATTAAAATTCAAAAATAAAGAATGCAATCTCTTTTTTTCACTTATACCATGTCTGTTTTTTCGCTTACTCTCATGCCATGTGATAAGAAATCATCATGTGATATGAAAACATCACATGCACAAAAAAGAACTCGAATTGGATAAAAGACCTGAATGTAAGACCTGAAACCATAAAATATATAGAAGGAAATATGGGCAAAACACTACATGACATACATCTCAGTAACATCTTTTTTTTTAAGATTTATTTATTTATGCATACAAGCTGGGGTACATGTCAGAGGTATGGGGCGGCGAGAGGGTTCACCAGCGACAGAGTGTGGAGCAAAACAGGCAGAGAGATGGAAATACACTGTTGAGGGGAGCAGCAGGCAAGGCAGGAGAGGTCTGCCATGCCATGTGGGAATCTCCCCAGCCGGATGTCAAACTCTCCTCGCCGCTGCTGCCCTGCCGACAGCTCCACAGTCTAGCGCCTAACTGCTGCACCACCAGGGAGGCCCCATCTTAGTAACATCTTTAAAGACACATCCCCCAAAGCGAAGAAACTGAAGGAAAAGATAAACACCGGGGATTACATAAAACTAAAATACTTCTGTGCAGCAAAAGAGACACTAAATAAAACTGAGACACCCCACCGATTGCGAGAAAATCTTTGCACACAATACCACTGATTAGAGACTGATCACAAAAATCTACAATAAGCTCACACAACTCAACAAAAACAAAGGAAACAGTCCAGTCAAAATATGGGCAAAAGAGCTAAAAAGACACTTCTCCAAAGAGGAAGTGCAAATGATTAACAGGTATAGGAAAAAAATATTCAGCATCACTTATAATGAAGGAAATGTAAATCAAAACCACAATGAGATACCACCTTACACCAGTGAGAACGGCACACATTAAAAAAACAGGCAAGAACAAATGTTGGCAAGGATGTGGAGAAAAAGGAACTCTCCTACACTGCTGGTGGGAATGCAAACTGGCCCAACCACTATGGAAAGCTGTGTGGAGTTTCCTCAGACTACTAAAAATGGAGATACCCTATGACCCAGCAATTCCACTCCTAGGAATCTACCCAAAGGACACAAAAACATTAATTCAAAAAGATACTTGTACCCTTATGTTTATTGTATCACTATTTATAGTAGATAAGATATGGAAACAACCCAAATGTCCACAATTAGATGACTAGATCAAGAAGATGTAGCATACACACACAATTGAATACAATTCAGCAAACAATAAAGATAAACTCATGCCATTCGCAGCAATATGGATGGAGCTAGAAGGGATTATGCTCAGTCAACTAAGTCAGAAGGAAAAAGAAAAATATTGAATGTTTTCACTTTTAGGAGGAATATAGGGGAACCAAATAAGGGATCAGGAAAAAAGAAAAAAAAACAATAATATTGATAATAAAACAACAACAAAACTTGCAGGCAAATATAAATAAGACACATCTGCAAGGGAGGGTGATGAAAAGGGATCAAACTGGGAAAAGAAGAGCACAGGGGACTATGGTGATGCTTCACAGGTGAACTTGTGGTGGAAATTTTAAGGGAAATATACAATGATGTTAATGATATAAATCATATAGATAGATAGATAGATAGATAGATAGATAGATAGATAGATATACATATATACATATATATAAAGAAATTATCACAATGACCAATACAATGCTTCAAAAACAAAGTAAGTCAAATCATATTACTTCCATTCTGTAAAACAAGATTCATGCCTCCTCAAGCATGATTTCAAAGTAGATCTCTCTTTAACACTGTGTTTTTCCTTTCCCATGCTCATGATTAATGGCACTTCAGTGACAGTGACCTTTCCTCTGTTTTTCAACCAAACCAGTATCAATTCTGTAGGAACCCTGCACTTGTCCCTTCCCCCCGAATTCTTGTCACCCTGATTTCTGCATCAAACCTTCTGCTTAACATTAGAATTTCAGTTCAATTGGCAACCTCTCCTACTTATCTTAATCCATTTTGTACTTGTTAATTATCTGTCTCTCACAGTAGAATAAAAATTCCTTGAGAAAAGAGAGCTTTTCTATTTTGTTTATTATGCTATTCTGGCACCCAGAGGAAACTCTGTCATAGAATACATTCTCAACAAACGTGTTGAATAAATATGAGATAAGTTGATATTCCTCTTTCACAAAATAAAAAAAAAGTTATTAATGTAGCTGTTGCCTTGATGTCTTATATATAATGATGTATAACATATGTTTATGCATATATTTGTCCTTTGCAATTAACTAGCAAAAATGGGGAAAACAATATGGCAGCTACAAAATGTAAATAAATAAAATGTTTTAAAAAATCAAAAGTAAAGCAAAAGGGGTCATGCATGTAAAATATTTAACATGTGACGCTTGCTTCTTGCTATTCCTGCTAACCAAACAGTACTAAGGAGAATAAAATGAGAAGCAGGAAGATCTCATTCTTGATCCCATCTGGAGAGCTAGTACAAAGAGAAACTTAGAAGAAAGGGGACAAAAACAGCTGGGGTCACAAAAGGAAACTGAGTTGAAAGGAGGGGTGATATCTGCATTCTGAGTCATTTGGAACAGAGAAGGAAGGGAAACATTATCTGTAGACAGTGTTCACCAGAGGCAAACAGAATGAAAAAGAAATCGACATCTGTGAAAGTCTCGTGCACCCCAGATCTGAGCGGGACAGATGAAGATTGTTTATGTAACACAAAAAGGTGTTGGGAGAAGGAAGAGTCTCGCATGGAAACATATGCTTCTCGAAGTCACTTGAAAAATAAGGCATGCAGTGGAGAGAGAGAAACATCTGTGTTGCACCAGGGCAGACCACCAATAGTGAAGCAGGCTTGAGGTAGAAGGGAAAGGCATACACAAACAAGATCGGACATTATGTCTTGTCAAAATGACACTAAAGGCACTAGATCTGCATCTCATTCTCTGGTGAGTTAATGGGAACTCAGCCATCTGGGACAATCAAGGATGAATAAAGTAGCTGCTTTGGTATTTTTAATTTTCCAGAATGACAAAGCATTCACAAGTTTATCCAGAACTACTTTTATTTTTCCTGCCAGAAAAAAAAGAAAAACGTCTAGAGCTAGACATTTCTACCTCCAGAAATAAAGCCTCTTCCCCCTCAAAATATTACATATGCTAAATTGTGTAAACTCTATGTAATAATGACCAAAATTGATATAATATTTAATAATTTGCTAAAATCATTAATAAATTTTATAATGCATAATAAATAAAATTTAAGGTCTTTGCTATCCTGTTTAACTAATATAATTTATTTGTAAAATGAAAAGTTTAAAATTAGATATCAAGCTCAGTGAAAATTGGCAGTTGGATTTCATGTAACTTAAACTAGAATTTCATCAAGTGCTAGTTGATTGTGACTTCTAGGTATCTATTTATATATAAATTTATAAAAAAATCAATTTATATATCAATTTATAAAAAAAATCACCTGTACATATATATGCATATATATATATATATATATATATATATATATATACTTTTGTACAGATACATAAACTTATATACAAATACAATCTTTCATTGTAAATAACAACTTATTCCTAAGAGATATGTTCTGAGATGAACAATGATGCCAAATATAAAAGAAAAAAATACAAAACTAAAACTTCAAACAGGTGGGCCTCCCTGATGGTGCAGGGGTTAAAGTCTCAGCACTATCAAGCTATGGACAGCCACTGAAGCATGAGTCCCATCCCTGGCCAGGCACTTAACCCACATGGAACAGCAGACCTCTCCTGTCTTGCCCTGCTCTCCTCAAGTGTTCATTTCAGTAGATCTGCCTGTTCTGCTCCCCACTCTGTTTCTGGTGAATCTACCCCTCCCCTGCACCTCTGGCCTACACCCCAGTTCTTGTATGCATAAGTAAATAAAAATAATTTCATATCCACTGTGGGATTCCTGAAACTATTTTTAAAAGAAAAGTTACATAAAATATATAGAAAATACAAATGACTAAGGAAAGAGAACTATTAAAATTTTAGACATTCTGCAGTAACTTGATAGTACAAGAATGTCAAAGACCCAAGCATTTATATCAATTAGATTTAAAAAAAGAGTTAAATGTGGGATAAAAGCATAAACTTTATAGTAAATGTGGAATCAATGTAGAGTAGGTGTGGATAAAATAATAAACTGGAAAAAATAATTGATAACTGATCTAGTGTAGAATTAATAAATAAGTCCAGTCCAGATTAAATTGCAAAAGTTAAAATTAATGGTGTTTAGTTGTTGCTGCATTTTGAATTCCTTTGCACCCATCTCACTAAACAAGGCTGAGCCACCCAGTAGCCCATAAAGCTGTTCTTAATGTAATTCAGGTAACTTTTCCTTCTCCACATTCACCCACAGTAATGTTACCACTGTATACTACTTCAGCATTCTTTGGTTTTTGCTTTGGGTGATAAGATCATTTAGCATTTACTGAAGTTTTACTAAATGCCTACATTTTAATGTATAAACATTTCATTCTTAGAGTAATTCTGTAAAGTTTTATTATTCCTATTTTTAAAGACATAGAGCTACCATTCAAATATAAAATATAGAAGTAATATTACATTAAAATATAGATATTACAGAAAAATTCATGTTATTTCTCTTAAATGCTATTTCAGTCTAATAAATTATTTCTGAATGGATTATTAATATTCAATAATGGCATTATGCCATGAATATATATTATCCTTATCAATTACCAAAAATTTTAAAAAGAGGTGATACATTTTTTCATCCCTCTTACTAATCAAATGATACATGTTTATCATAGAGATTTCTAATATATACAATAATTTGAGGAAAAACAATAATTGCCATTTTAACCAAATCTCTCAGAGAAGAAATCCATCACAAGCATTTTAAAATAATATGTTTTGTGTGTTCCTAATTCCTATCTTGTCTATACAAACTAAAACATTTGAAAAATCCTAAACAGAATGACAGCTTTTTGAGAAAGATTAAAATATTTTCTAAATTACCAATGCCTGATATTGTTTAGTGATGAGTCTTACATCAGGAAATTGCCCAACTCGAATGTGCAAAATCAAGCAGTCAAGAAACTGGAAATTGACTTCTGGAATGTCAGCATGAGAATCTCAGTGAACCACTCACTCCCTCAAAAAAACAAGACAAAAATCCTGACACAGTTATTAAAACCATTTCTAGAAAACTGGCAATTAACCAAAGCTCTAGAGCTATACTATAAAACCTACTTTTTCATCATCTACCTTTATATCTTTGAGCCTGGTGGACCTCAAAGGCTTAGCCAGGTATTCCCTTACTCTTGCCAGTTATGCCTCCCACTTGACTAAAGGGTCCCTGCCCAGGTAGCTCCCCTATCAATTGCACTGGCTACACTCCACCTGGCTCTCATTCTAACTGGTTTCACCATCCTGATAAACAGTGAAATTATTCCAACAAGCCCTATGCTCCTGAGAGATACAATGGCACACTAACCAAACTGTTAATATAAAAATAAAGCTTATCTCCCACAGCTCCTTCTGGGTCACTCTATTTCCATTGCACTTTCTGTCCCACTTTGTATGGTATGCTGTATCTTCTTCCCATGGGCTGTAAGTATATGTAATTGATAAACTGCTTCCAATATCATCAATGTTGGATGTTCTGTGTTTGACCATATTATATTATACAGGCAAATGGAGTCCTTCTCAATGGAGAAAATAAGAATGATCAGAACAAGAACAAACCAAATATCATCTATGCAAAGAAATCAATTTAACTTCTTTAGACAGCAGGGATCTTGACATTGTAAATTGGGGCCATTCCTATCTTTATTCCCTCCGTACCCCTGTGACTCCATAGCTATGATAGCCAACAATATTTTAGCCAATTGATGGGGCCTTTGCAGCTCTATTAGAAACATAATTCCAAGAATTTTGTGAATATAATGGGCCAATATTGAGCTCCATGAAAAAGCTCCATTACTGAGGAATTATGGTCTTTTGATTTAATTCTGATTTTATTTTAAAGGGTAAGGGGGAGAATGTGTGGGGAGGGAGAGAAGAGTACTTTACCCAGGTCAATATGGAAATAAAACCAACCTATTAGAAACATTGCAGCTCCCAAAAGCTATTAATTGCTGCTAGAATAAAAAAAAAAGAATCTTGCCAGGAATTTAAAAAGAAATATTGGAAAAACAACAAAAAACTTTGAAAAGCTCTGACAAAAAACTTTGAAAATTTGAAAAGCTCTGACATATTTTTGAACATATAAAATTCTGCATAACTTGTACACAGCCTTTTAAAGACCTTAAGAAGAAAGCTCCATGTATTTCTAGATAAAATGAGGTTTAGAGCATTAAGCAGAAGCTAGGACTATCTTATCTGACTTGTCTAAAGTTTGAAGGCACGCCTTCTCACACAGACCCCTTTGACAAAAGACAGAAAATATATAGGCAAGATATTAAAGGACATATTCTTATTGATCATTGCCTTGGCTGACCATTAAATTATATAGGGTCAGTGTGATCCATAAAACTCCAGGCTTAAAAATTTAAACAAGAATTATTTCACTTAGACTATGTGAATAATATAGTGATTAAGAGAAGGAAAAGGGGGGAGTTGGGTAAATCAAGTATCAATAGCTAATTGTATGGTTGAGACAGAAACTAGACTTTAGTTGATGATCACAATGTAATATATACATATATCCTATTATAATGCTATATACCTGAAGCCTTAAATATAATCTTATAGCCAAGTCTTACCTTTAAAACCTTACCACTATTACATATATAATGGTAGATTAGTGACAGCTTGAAGTTGTATCTTTCTCCAAGTATTAGAGGATCAACCTTAAAAGTCTCACTTATATGTAAACTACAGAAAAACACAACAAAGCATAAGTCAAAATCAAGCCAATAATAAATTCTTATCATCTGACTGTAAAACTGAGGCAATGAGAGGGGTCTGAGGAGGGAGTGGGGGGGTAGGAAGCAGTCCAATGGAACATGGTAGAGGATTATTGGACACAGGTGGTGGGCAGGGTGTGCAAGTATACATTTGTAGCTGTTTGAACCTATACCCCCTTGAGCAGATACAAAGACTAACCACCTTTACCTCAATAAACATAATTTCAGGAAAAAAGTGAGTCCAATAAGGCCACACATAGAGAGGGGCTTTGTCATGTCTAGCCCTCTGGCCCCATGGCAGGCCAGGCAGTACCTGAAAATATCCAGGAGCCATTAGGAGCTCCCAAATACTCAGGCACAGAGATCACCACTGCCACTGCCATCAGTAGAACTGGCTCAGTTCTGGGCATTGCAAACCCTATTTACCTGGCCACAGCCCCTTCTTCTCTTGGTCCCTGTCTTTTGGACTAAGCTATTCCTCACTACTACTGCTATATTACCTAGGAGAGAACCAATTCAAGATATCTGATGAGAAAGTACATCAGGGACCTGTTCAACATCAGGCTGGCCATGGTCCACATTTTTGAGGTGAAGGAACTACTGTTTACCTCTGTCCAGCTCAGCTGCAGAAACTTCACTGCAGTGAGATCCATAGCCTGCCCCTTCCCCAGTTGGCACAACTGGATGCCCACCAGCAAAGGACAGAGATCCCCATTGTACCCAGTGACTAGGGCAGCTGGGAAAGAGGATACTTACAGGTGGCCATGAGACTTTAAGACCCAGAACCCTCACTGGTTAACTTTCTCTCTGCGTGGTTGACTCTGATGAGTATGACTCTGGTTTCTGTGGCTTAGGTTCTTAGCTTCCAACTGTTTGGATGTAGCTCCAGGTGTGCATTCGGGCACGCCCCAGCAGCCTGACTATCTCTGTTTGGGGTCAACTCCAGTCTATCCCCAGTAGACCAACTGCCATCTAGCCATGGTTTGCTAATGCTACCTCTGCTGAAGAGAGCTGGTAATCATTTTGCCTGCCTTAGTCACTTTGATTTGACTTTGAATTATGGGTATTACCTGATAGGATGACCACACCCTCTTTCTCTTTCTCACCTTTAAACAGATTAATACCTAGCCTTTTCAAACTCATCCAAAAAATTGAAGATAACACTTTTCTAAGTATATATTATGAGGAAAATATTGCCCTGATACCAAAAGTAGGCATAAATATTACAAAAAAGAAAACTGTAGATCAATTACTGAGATGAAAATAAATGCAAAAATCCTTAACAAAATCTTAGTGAAACAAAGTCAACACTACATTAAAAGAATCATACATCTGACCAAGTGGTATTTATGCCAAGGATTCAAGGATGGATTAACATCCATAAATCAATGAATGTAATTCATCACATTGACAAAAAAAGAAAGATAAAATATCTTATGATTACAACAGATGTAGAAAAAGCATTTGACAAAAATCCAACATCCATTTATAATAAAAACTCTCAAAAAATGTTGATAAAGTAAATACACCTCAACATTAAAATGGTTTAATAAGGAAAATGCAAAGCTAATATCATACTAATATTATATACAATTGTGAAAACCTCAAAGCTTTTCTTCTAAGATCAGGTAAAAGACAAGTATTTTCTCTCTCACCACTACTATTAACCATAATACTGAAGGTCCGAGTTAGAGAAATTGGTCAAGAGAAAGAAATAAAAGGAATTTAAATAGGAAGAGAAGTGGATTCCACTGAAAAACTGTTAGAAAAAATAAATCAGTACAGTAGCCTGGCAAACTACAAAATCAATATGCAAAAGTCTATTTCATTCCAAGACACATAAAATAAACCATAAGAGAAATAAATTATGAAAATTCTACTTTACAATAACATTAAAAAGAATTAAGTGTCTAGGAATTAAGTTAACAAAGTAAGTGGAAAACCTACTCAGGAAAGTTATAACACAATCTTAAAATAAAACATGGAAATAAATAGATATTCCCTGCTCATGAATTGGAAAAATTAACACTGTTAAAATGAGTATCTCACCAAAGCAATACACAGATTCAATGCAAACTTACACAAAGAAATATATAGATTCAATCCAATGAATGCCAAAGTTTCAGTGGCATGCTTCAAAGAAATTGAGGAAGCACTAATGAAAATTTCATGGAATCATGAAAGAATCCAAATAGACAAAGCAATCCTGACAAGAAGAATGGAAATATCATGTGATGTGACTTCAAATTATACTACCAAACAATAGTTATCAAAACAGTGTGGTGCTAAAATAAAAATAGACACACACCAGTGAGAAAGAATTGAGTACACAGAAATAAACCCACACTTTTATGGACAGTTAATTTACAAGATAGGAGCTAAGAATATAAAATGGAGAAATGAATGTCTCTTCAAAAAAATTGTGCAGGAAATTGGGCTGCTGCTACATGATATAGAATAAAATTAGACCTCTCACATTTACAAAATTTAACTCAAAATATACTAAAGACTTGAAAGTAAGATCTGAAACTATAAAATACATAGGAAAAAGAGGCAAAACAGTTCACACTTTGGCTTCAGTGATGTCTTTGGGAACTCAGTTTCAAGAGGAAGAAAAACAAAGGCAAATATAAACAAATGGATCCTCAACAAATTAAAAAAACACATTCTGCACAATGAAGAAAACTATAATTAAAAGACATCCAACCAATTTGTACATAATACATCCAACAAGGGGTAATATCTAAGATATACAAAGAACTCATGCAACTCAACAAAAAAATAACTAATCCATTCAAAAACGGGCAAAAAAACCCCTCGAATAAACACTTCTCCAAAATCACACAGATGGACAACATCTCATGTAATAATGGTTCATCAACACTTATCATCAGGGAAATGCAAATCAGATACCACCTCACACCCATGAGAATGTTCACTATCAAAAAGACCAGAAACCACAAATGTTGGTGAGGATGCAGAGAAAAGGTACCCTCATACATTATTGATGGGTATTTTGATTGATCCCAAGTATTTTCAATACTTGAAAATTCCCCAAAATATTAAAATTAGAAATATCATATGATCCAAAAGTCCCACTTTCAGGTATCTATCTGAAGACTACAAAACTAATTTGAAGGGATATGTGCACCCTTTTGTTCACTGCAGCAGTAATTAAAATAGTCAAGTAATGGAAAAAACTTAACCTCAGTAACAGTTGAGTGAACTAAGAATATATGAAATGTGTGTATGTGTTTATGTGCCTATGTGAAACTATACCCCTAAAATATACAGTATTTTAAACAACTGTTCCCTCAATAAGCATAATAAAAATAAATAAATAGACAACTAGAGATGATAGATGATAGATAGATAGATAGATGAAAATCTAATAAATACAGTTTTATATGTGAGAAGCTCTAGTGGGCTCAACTTAGTTTTCTGCTGAGAGACTCACAGGGCTGAGATGTGATTTTTTTCAGAAGGCTCTAGAGAAATGCTGCTTCCATGCTCAATCAATTTTTTTTTTTTTTGGATGAGTTGTGCTTCCCTCAAAGTATCTTAAATTACATTTAAAATAATTTTTGAACATTTTGATAAAAAGAATTAAACAGAAAATTCAGCAGTTGCACACTACAGGATAAATGGAAAATAGGTAATTGGTCTAGGTAAATCTCTGAATAAGAATTTTTCTTTTTTTACTGAAAAATAAACACTTACTTTCCTCAAAATCATATGCTGGGGCGTGACTGTTTTTAAAGGATAACCATTATCAGATATTGGATTTGATAAATAATTATTATTGCCAAATCTCAAAAAATACACATATAAATATCCATTGATGTGTACACACCTACACACACACATATATCACCAACATAAAGAATCACTCCAAAAATCATGCTTATGCAAAGCATTCCCAGAACAGGTTCCATGGAACAGCTGTGTGTGTGTGTGTGTGTGTGTGTGTGTGTATAAACATATATACCATTTTCTAGTATAAACTTTTCAGAAAATGTTGGAAGAATAATTTATGAAAAACAGTTGTTTATATTAATAATGTTACACAAAATAAAAACAACTCAAAAAGGGCCTCCCTGGTGGCGCAGTGTTTAAGCGCTGTGCTGTGGAGCTGTTGGCAGCGGCCATACGAGTTCAACACCCAGCCGGGGGGAATCCCACATGGTGCGGTAGACCTCTCCTGTCTTGCCTGCTGCTCCCCTCAGCAGTGTATTTCTGATCTGCCTGTTCTGCTCCCCACTCTGTCTCTGGTGAAGCCTCTCGCCACCACACACCTCTGGCTTATACCCCAGCTTGTATGCATAAATAAATAAATCTTTAAAAAAAAAAAACTCATAAAAATAGTGATCAGTGTATTACTACTCTCCAATACAACAACAAATGCCTAGTATCTCATAACCCTTTACGAAGGGGATAGCTTAATAGTTCAGAGTTTGTTTTTTTGCATGTTAGTTTTTCTTCTTTTCCTTTTCCTCTAGTTCTCCTTAAGCTTAATTTTGTCAGCTGTAAGAGTTTGCTTTCTTAACTTTGTCCTTTGGTGTCAATTTTAGTTTCAGAAAATGCTTCCTTAGGCTTTACAACTGTTTTTGTTTGCTTGTGTTTGTTTTTGTTTTCTTTTTAAGGTAGAATAAAAGCCTTTTATCTTCCTGTCTCTTAAGAATTGGTGTTTTTGTATACCTAGGTAGATACCTAGAAGTGGAAAATACAAACCAATAACAAAAATAGAAATCTGAGTATAAAACTGAGGCTAACAGAAGAGGGGGAGGGAGAAGCAACAACAAAGTAGAGAAAGAAAACAATGGGCTATGGTGGTAGACAGTGCTTTGGTGGTTGGTGTGGTGTGGTAACAACCCCTGAAGGGGGAGATCCTATAACTCTAAAAAACAAATGTCTACCAAAACAAACAAACAAACAACAACAAAAAAAAACATGAATTCTAAAGAAAACTTGCATTCCTATGTTCATAGCAGCACTGTTTAAAATAACTAAGATAGGGAAACAACCAAGTGCCAAAAAATAGATGAGTAGATAAGGAAGATGTGGTTTATATACATAACTGTATATAATTCAGCAACCAAAAAATATAAAGTCATACCATTACAGTCACTTGGATGGAATTGGAGGGGGTAATGCTAAATGCACTAAGTCAGAGGAGAAAGATAAATAGCAGATTATGTCACTAATCTATGGAAAATAAAGAAACCAAAGGATCAAATAAAGACAAACTTAAAAAATTAATTTTCAAAAGCAGACTCTAAAACTGAAGCATCCAGAAAGGAGTGTGGAATAAGGGTAAGAACAAAAAGAGAAGGAAGCGCAGTGGACTATTTGGTGGGCTATGGGAGATTTGGTGGTAGATGCCCAATGGTGTCAATACCTGATTGGGAGCACCCTATTATTACCTTAAATAAAATAATATTAAGTCATTTTAAAAATTAAAAACTGTTTTTTACAGTTTTAAAAAATTAAACAAAAACAATGTTATGGAACAACATTAACTCAATAAAAACAAATCTCTGAATACATGGCAATAAGACAAATAAAATGACAACAATTTCCTAGCAAAAAAAAATAAAATAAAATATGGGCAGTAGGATGAGACTTGATAGCAAAGTTATCACTATACATTACATATGAAATGTCCAGGGTTTTTTTTTTAGTATTTTGGGGGGGAATTTATATATACTTTATATCATTTTTCATTTTTGTACAATGTTTGCTTTCTTTTCCCAGGTGTAGTCCCCCTAGAATTTCCAGCACCAATTCACCTATGCACCATCACCATAGTCCCTTGTGTCTTCCCGCCCTCATTTGGTACGTATGCCTTCCCCTCCCCTGCAGAATGTCTCTGATTTATAGTTGTCAGTTTATTTTTGTTTTGTGAGGTTTTTTATTATAAAATGTCCAGTTTTAAATCAAAATAAAATCATGAGACTTGCAAAAACAAAAAGTAAAGCAAAATAAAAAATAAGAATGCCACAAAAATGGCAAAAAAAGGAGTGAAATGATAAGATCACTAATGGGGAATTTGTATTTAGTAGATAAATGTTTTATATCACTCCATTACAAAGAACCAAAAGAAATTATATCTAAATAAATGAAGATAAATATGATAATTATGTGTTCCCAAGAATATAAGAAACAGAACAGTTTTTCAAACGAAACATATAAAAGGTTTCTAGTTTAAAGATACAACTGAGAAATATTCATTCAAGAAACTCAAAAACAGTCCAGCTGACAGAAAAAAAAAATCACATTTGATAGTTTAAGATATACTATATAGTCTGAGGAGCAGATTACCCAGTCTGCAAAAAAAAAAAAAAAAAAAAAAGGAATTGATAAAATGAACAGAACCTCAGAGACCCGAGAGATATCAAACATTTCAACATACATAGAACAAGAGTTCTTAATGATGAGAAAGGTCTGGAAATATATTTGAAGAAATATTAGACATGGGGCCTTTTGGTGGCACAAGGGCTTGGGTCTCAGCACTATGAAGCTATGGCCAGACACTGTGGCATGAGTTCAATCCCCAGCCAGGGAATTGACCCACACGGTGCAGCAGACCTCTCCTGTCTCACCCGCTGCTCCACTCAGCAGTGTATTTCAGTAAATCTGCCTGTTCTGCTCCCCAATCTATCTCTAGTGAATCCTGTCACCCCACCACACCTCTGGCCTACTCCCCAGCTTTTGTAGGCATAAATAAATAAATCTTAAAAAAAAGAAAATAAATATTGTGCATGGCTGTTCTTAATTGCTGGAGCAATTTGTCTGTTTAATTGTGATAATGAACAAGACTCTGGCATGCTAACCCCCGAGCACTCTACACCTGCAAAGCTCTCCTTCCTCTATGAAGAAAGAATATGGACCTTCTCTGAAAAACAGAAACTGCAGAAATTCATCACTACCAAACCCCCACTCCAAAGAATACTACAAGAAGCCCTGAAGACAAAACCAACAGAGGAAAGACCAGAAAATATGGAATAAGGTAAGGATTAGAATCACAAAAAGGTAACAAAAAAGACAAATATGGATGACAGTATATCAATATTAACTCTAAATGTAAATGAACTAAACACACCAATAAAAAGACAGAGAATAGCAGGATGAATCAAAAAACAGAACTCAACCTTCTACAGAAAAGACATTTAATTGAAAAAGATAAACAGAGATTAATAGTTAAAGGATGGGAAACAATCCTACAAGCAAATGGACCAAAAAAGAAGGCAGCAACAGCTATACTTATATCAGATAAAGTAGACTTCAAACTTAAGAAGGCAAAAAGAGACAAAGCTGGTCACTACATCATGACAAAGGGGACAATAAAAGAGGAGGATATAACAATCATCAAAATATACTCCCCAAATGAAGGAGCACCAAAATATATCAGACAATTAATATCATCCCTGAAAACAGACATTAAAGAAAATACAAACACAGCACAGAATTCGATACCCCACTCTCACTATTGGACAGATCAACAAGACAAAAAATAACCAAGGACACTAAAGCTCTAAATAAGGACCTAGACCTCATGGGATTAACAGATATCTATCGGTCACTTCACCCCTGAAAAATTAAATAGACATTTTTCTCAAGTTCACACGGACCATACTCCAGGATCAATCACATATTAGACCACAAAACAAACCTCAACAGATACACTAAGATCAAAATTGTACCAGCCTTCTTTTCTGATCATAAAGGAGTCAAACTGGAAATAAACAATGAAAAGAAAAAAAGAAACCCTCTTACCTCATGGAGACAGAAGCTCACATTACTGGAAGGCCAATGGATCAACGAAGAGATCAAAGAGAAATTAAAAAATATCTACAAATGAATGACAATGAGGACACAACTTTCCAGAACATCTGGGACACAGCAAATGTAGTAATAAGAGGAAAATATATAGCATTGCAGGCTCACATCAAGAAACAAGAGATAACTCAAAGAAACAATCTATTCTCACATCTCAAAGAACTAGAAAATGAACAACGAAAAAACCCAAAAGCCAGTTTAAGAAAGGAAATAATAAAAATCAAAGCAGAGATAAATGAAATGGAAATAAAAAAAAATCCAGAAGATCGATGAAACCAAAAGCTGGTTCTTTGAAAAAATAAACAAAATAGACAAAACATTAGCCAGGCTGACAAAGAAAAAATGAGAGAAAACACAAATAAATAGGATCATAAATGAAAGAGGAGAAATTACAATGGACACAGCAAAAACAAACGAATAATCAGAGATTACTATGAACAGCTATACAGAAACAAGTTCAACAACCTAGAGGAAATGGACAAATTCCTAGAACTATACAATCACCCAAACTAGATAAAGAAGATATAGAACACCTAAACAGACCAATCACAACCAGTAAAATTGAAACAGTAATCAAAAACCTCCCCAAAAACAAAAGCCCAGGACCAGATGGTTTCACAAACAAATTCTAAAAACATTCAAAAATGAAATAGTGCCTATATTACACAAACTCTTTCAAAAAATCAAAAAGGAAGGAGTACAACCAAACACATTCTATGAAGCAAACATTACTCTAATACCAAAACCAAAGACAACACAAAAAATGAAAACTACAGACCAATCTCCCTAACGAACACTGATGCAAAAATATTTAACAAAATCTTAGCCAACAGGATCCAGCAATGCATCCAAAAGATAATTCACCACAACCAAGTGGGATTTATTCCAGGGACACAAGGATGGTTCAACATCCGAAAATCAATCAATATAATCCAACACATCAACAAAAAGAACAATAAAGACCATACATTCATATCAATAGATGCTGAGAAAGCATTTGACAAAGTGCAATACCCATTTATGATAAAAGTCCTTAAAATCCTTGGGATAGAAGGAACATACCTCAACATAATAAAAGCCATATACAACAAACCCACAGCCAATATTATCCTCAACGGTGAGAAGCTGAAGGCCTTTCCCCTAAGATCAGAAACAAGGCAAGGATGTCCACTCTCACCATTGCTCTTCAATATAATACTGGAAGACATAGCCAGAGCAATAAGACAGAAGAAAGACATTCAAAGGATCCAAACAGGAAAAAGAAGAAATTAAACTGTCTCTATTTGCAGACAATATGATAATATATGTACAAAACCCTAAAAACTTCATAGAAAAACTACTCAAAATTATACGCCAGTTCAGTAAAGTAGCAGGATACAAAATCCATGCACAAAAATCAGTAGTCTTCCTATATGCAAACATCCAGTCTGAAGAAGAAGAAATTAAGAGATCCATCCCTTTCAAAACTGAAACCAAAAGAAAAAAAAAATCAAATACCTGGGAATAAACCTTACAAAAGAGGTAAAGGACTTATACAAAGAAAACTACAAAACACTGTTGAAAGAAATAGAAGAAGACACAAGAAAATGGAAAGACAACCCCTGCTCATGGATTGGAAGGATTAGCATTATCAAAATAGCAATCCTACCAAAAGCAATTTACAGATTCAACTCTATTCCAATAAAAATCTCAATGACAACCTTCAAAGAAATAGATTGAATACTGATGTAATTCATATGGAACCACAAAAAAAACCTTGCATGGCTAAAGCCCTTCTAACTAAAAAGAAAGAAAATGGATTAATTTCACCCTCTGATTTCAAACTATACTACAAAGCCATAATAATTAAAACAGCGTGGTAGTGGAACAAAAACAGACACAAAGACCAATGGAGCTGAATAGAATACCCAGAATTAAAGCCACATATCTATGAACAACTACTCTTTGATGGAGGAGCAAAGAAAATGCAGTGGAACAAGGACAGTCTATTCAATAAATGGTGCTGGGAAAACTGGACAGCTACGAGCAAAAAAATGAAGCTAGACTACTACCTCACACCCTGCACAAAAGCCAACTCCAAATGGATAAAGACCTGGATGTAAGACCTGAAACCATAAAATTTATAGAAGAAAATATAGGCAAAACTCTACACGACATACATCTCAGCAAAATCTTTAAAGACACATCCTCCAAAGCGAAGGAAGTGATGGACAAGATAAACAGATGAGAATACATCAAAATAAAAAGCTCTGTAGAGCAAAGGAGATATTAACCAAAACTAACAGAGACCCTACCAACTGGGAAAAGATTTTTGCACATAATACAACTGATAAAGGCATGATAACAAAAATTTACAAGGAACTCACACAACTGAGCAAAAACAAAGCCAATAACCCAGTCAAAAAATGGGAAGAACAGCTAAAAATGCACTTCTCCAAAGAAGAAAAGCAAATGGCCAACAGGTACATGAAAAAATGTTCAACATTACCTATAATCAAGGAAATGCAAATCAAAACCACAATGAGATACCACCTCACACCTGTGAGGATGGCACACATTAAAAATACAGGCAACATCAAATTCTGGACAGGATGTGGAGAAAAAGGAACTCTTCTACATTGATGGTGGGAATGCGAACTGGTTCAACCACTATGGAAAGCTGTATGGCGATTTCCCAAACTGCTCAACATGGAGCTTCCATATGGCCCAGCAATACCACTTTTGGGAATCTACCCAAAGGACACGAAAACACTAGTCCAAAAGGATCCATGCATCCCTATGTTCATTGCGGCACTATTCACAATAGCAAAGGTATGAAGCATCCCAGATGTCCAAAAATAGATGATTGGATCAAGAAGATGTGGTACATATAAACAATGGAATACTACTCAGCATTCAAAGATAAACACATGCAATTTACAGTGACATGGATGAAATTAGAGGGTATCATACTCAGCGAAATAAGCCAGAAAGAAAGAGAAAAATATCGAATGGTTTTACTTATAACAGGACTATAGGGAAACCAAATAGGAGAGAGACACTGGGTGGGGGTGGGGAGGATAAGGGCACAAAATGAAGTAGAAAAGGACACAAGGGACCACAGGGATGGGTCACGGGTGATGTCACCGGTGAATTGGTGATGGGTTACCCAAGGGGAATACAAAATGTAAAATATATAAATAACAATAAAAATATGTATTTTAAAAAAGAGAGAAGCAAGTAAAAAAAAGGAAATATTGTACAGAGGTTCTGAAATTTAATAAAAAATATTAACCTACTTATTCTAGAAGCTCAACAAACTCCAGGTATAATAATCTCCAAAATAATAACACCTAGTCATATGTAGCCAAACTAAGAACACTCAAAGTTGAGAAAATCTTAAAAACAACAAAGGAAAAACAACTTATTCCATAAAATTTCCTTCTCAAGATTAAAAGCTGATTTATAATCAGAAACCATCAAGCTCAGAAAGCAGGGGATGACAAATTTAAGTTCTGATAAAAATTATATATATCCAGAGTTCTATATATTATTCAAAAAATGCAGGAACATTAACATATTATCAGGTAAAAATGTAAAGAGAACTTGTCCTGCTAGCAACTGTTTAACTATAACAATCACTAAGAAATTCTTCTGACTGACATGAAAAATTGAATAGTAACTTGACCCCGCATGAAGAAATGAGAGTCGGTAAACATAACTGTATCAGTAAATATAAAAGATAGATTAAAGTCTTTTTTGTTTGTAACTCTTTTTTGCTATGATCTTATTTAAATGCAAATGCATAAAGCAACATTAGCTATATTGTTTTGATGGGTTTGTAATGTAAAAATCTAATTTGTATGACAATTATAGCAGAAAGGAAGAAGAAGAGAACAACATAGCTCTATTGGAACAAAGTATTTGTGTGCTATTGAAATTAGTGTTATTCTAACCAAATTGTTCAAGATATTAATTGTAATACCAGTGTAAACACAAATTTTCCCCTCAGAAAAAAATCCTTAAAAATAATAATAAAATATAAGGAAATTACAATGTTATACTAAAGAATATGTAATATAAAATGTGTAAATGGTGACTAGAGGAACAAAATGACATACATGATACAGAAAACAAATAAATAGTAGATGAGTCTTATTTATAACTACATAAAATATAAATAAATGGAGTATTCACACAAATCATAGGCAGAGATTAGAAGATACATTTTTTAAAAATCACCTACCTATTTGCTGTTTATAAAATACACACTTTAGTTTCATAGGTACAAGGATATTGACAGGAAAAAAAAGGTGGAAAATCTGTAAAATTACTTAATCAAAGAAAGCTTACAGATTATAGTAGCATTAGACAAAATAGATTTAAAAATAAAAATTTCTTCTAGAGATAGACATTTATTATAATAAAATGATCAATGCACCAGAAATATTGAATGAGTATAAACATTTAGGTACCAAACAATAAAGTCCCAAAATGTGTTAAATGAAATCTGTCAAAGTTAAAGGGATGCTGGAAATAAAGCAGTAAGAATTGAAGACATCAATAATAAATAAGGGTTCTTTCATGAAGGACAATTTTTCTCATCAAAAGCACCTAGAACCATGCATATTTCCTACACCGTAAACCAAGGATTTTCAATATTCTCTCCTTTACCTTCGATATCATATCATAAACAACTCAACATGTATCTTAAATCCATCGACTTCTTCATCATCAATGCCACATTAGTCAAAACCACCATCATCTTTCCTTAGACCAATCTAATAGGCTCCCATAGCTATCTCTCTTTTCCCTCTTCTCACCTTTCAGTTTATTTTTCACATAAGAGCAATTGTCATATATGTTAAAATATTTGTTGGATCATGTAAATGCCCTTCACTGAATCGTTACAAGATTTCCTTTATACTGAAAACAATACCCACATTCGTTTCTGTGGCTTACATAACTATATTATCAGGACTGAATTTTGCATTACGGAATTTCCATTCTGTTGCCACATGGTGTCTTCCTGTTTATAAAACCCACTAAGCTATTTCATCTTTGTTTCAAGCTTGTTGTTTGCGGTATGGCTACTTTACTACTTTTTGCTGCTCTGAGCTTCCATGAGGGTTTCTCTTAAATCACTACGTCACCAAATACTTACATAGTTCTTATTTTCACATTTTATGGATAATTTAATCCAATGTTTTTGCCCCTTTAAATCTTCCTCTTCTCAGTGAAAAAAAGAAAACATACATGTTTGCCACATTACGTTTAACAGAGTCATATTGATATGATGAACTTGTAATTAACATAAAGAGATTGAGAACAGGTAGCAAGGAAATCCTCTTAAGTTCCAGTCTCTACTTTATGGTGGCAACTCTAAAAATTTTATATACAAGGGGCAATAGTATAACTTAAATAAGAGGAAAAAGGGATTATCTAGAAGTCACAAAAAGAGCACTATTTTTAAATTGGATTGTATATTAACTTGGGATGTCTTGAATCCACATTTGCTAAGCAAGTACCACTTTTGACTTGCATTATATTTTTATTTGCTGACTTAATGGAGAGAAGAAACAAAATGAGAAAAAGATTCTGATGTTTTCATTTTGTACAAAGAATCTAGAAGACTAGAGAAGTCTTTGGGAGATTAAAATAAATCAAAAATTATGTGTGTTACCTTGTCCAATCAAATTAAATATCTCTGCAGAAATAGTATTACAGGAATTACAGGACTGAGAATTAGAATCTTAAAGATAATCTTGAGAGGTTTAATTTTAGCCATCAGCTACTGCCCCTTTACATTTGGCCATGATTTACATGATTTACATTTACATGATTCTGTTAAGATGCTGATGGGTACTTAAAAAGGGGATTGAGTATTTGGAAATCCTGTTCTCCGAAATGTTAATAAGAAAAACAACAAAGATAATATTTCTTCAGCCTCTTCCTAAAGAAGTTATCATTAACTACTCACTCCTACACGTACAGCATTATCTCAAGTTCACTACCTTGCTGGCTGTATTATAGTCACTTTAACAAAATGAAACTGAAGTATTCAGTCTAAGGACTTCCTCTGTATTCTTTCTACTTACCTATTTTGAGGAGGTGTGGTTGACAAAAATTTGCAGTTAAAAAAATTCCATGCTTAAGATCTATTGGAACAGATGAAAATGAATATATAAATGAATTTTTTGCCATGAAAGCATTTTTATTGTGAACATTATTACTTCAGATAAATGTGTATATATCAAGTTGTGAAGAATCAAAAATATAAAGAAATATTGCAAATTAATATTTCTAGCCAATTTCCTCAAAAAGTTCACTTTTTTTTATAAATTTCATAATTTGGTTGGTATTCCATAAAAGTTTTTTTTTTAATCTGAAACCACAAGGATTTTAGACATAAAATTAAAAAATAAGACTCTTATTCTAGGCATCTATTTACCTATGAAGAGCAATATTTTCTGTGGTATTGTTTATACAATCAACTTCATGGTTCATTTAAATTTAGTAGGAAAATAAATAAGTAAATTTAGTAGGGATAGGTGGATTAGGTTAATTGGAGGATGAAATAACAATTAAAAATATATTATCAAATATATGAATAATTTCACACCTAATCTTGACTACCTTATGGAAGCAATGGAAGCAATTGAAAGAATGATTAGGGAAAAATCATATTTTAGGAGCTATAACACTATAACTTTTTGCTATAGTTTATCACTGTAAAAATCATTTCTATAATTGTACAGTCTTCTTGCATTACTTGTTAATTAGCTTTAATTATACTTTGAGCCAATTACTCAAAATCTGACCTTTTCTAACAAAAGTCAGGCAAGAAGGATGTAGGTGAGACACAGGAACTAAAATGTACACAACAAACAAATTGGTGATAGTGATTATTTTTTGCTTACCTACTCAAAACTTGAGCATCTCATTATGTTACATTTTTATCCCATTTATATGAAATCCATTACCTTTACCACAGAATTCCTTATCAAATTAAAATACAAAAAAGGTTATTTAACCTTTACAGAGTAAGAAACTTAAATGGACTTTGATTATCTGGAATGACTTTAGTTGACAGTTGTCGTGTAATCGGGTCTTCATTTATTGTCATGTATTCAGAAAAAGTATATCATATAAACAAAACTGAATTACAGTACTTATAGGGAAATACATATTTTACTTAATTTTAATCTGATAAGCATTCGTTTTTCAGAAAATATCTGCCAGCTACATTATGATCTAAGGTACATAAATGCAGCCCAACTATGTAATGTAGCATGAGATATTGACAGTGCCAGTGCTTTATCTTTGTCCCTGCTATGGATAGACTGCTAACATCCTACAGTTATTTGTATTGAAATTCATGCTCACCAAGGCTGGAGAATAATTAAACATCCTGTGACTCTGGAAGTGGGGGGAGGATTATAACTCAGGGGTGGTCATTTGACTGCAAAAATTATGTAAATTTTAAATTGTTGGGGGGATTTTTAAAAACTCATCTGTTGGGTCTCCCTGGTGGCACAGCGGCTAAGCGCTGCGCTGTGGAGCTGTCGGCAGCGGTGATGCAAGTTCGACACCCAGCTGGGGAGATTCCCACATGATGCGGCAGACCTCTCCTGCCTCGCCCGCTGCTCCCCTCAGCAGGGTATTTCTGATCTGCCTGTTCTGCTCCCCACTCTGTCTCTGGTGAAGCCTGTCGCCACCCCACACCTCTGGCCTGTACCCCAAGCTTGTATAAAAAGAAAAAAGAGAAAAGAATAAAAACCTCAACTGTTAAGTTGTATGTGAGGAAAAACTGAAATGCATGCAATACATGTTTAAATAACCTTTATGTTAAATGACAGCAAGTTAAATGTGAAAGAAAAATCAAAATCACCAGCAAGTTCTACATGTATATACTGTCAGTGTTTTTACATGACCCTTTATTCACAATATGATTACACCATGCTATCAAATTTACTTTATCGTTTTGCATCAAAAAATTATACCTAGAAGTTTTCAATATTATTTTTAAAATCTTTCATAAAGTGATTTAAATGGTTTCCTACATAGTTCATGATATATGCATGATCATTTATTTTAACTATTAACACAATACCTTAGTCATATGTTATACTGAGGTTTTAAGAGTTATGTTTGAATCTTTAGAGTGCACTAGTTTTACTTCAATATGTTTCCTGGTCAAGTCTATTTCCTTCTATGCGGGAGATTTAAAAGGCAGATTCTTATTATCTTAATGGCATATGATAGAACATTTAATCTACTTCGAATGCTGTGATGATAAATTTACAAGTAAAGTTTTATAGCATTTGAGATAAATTTAATCTTTCATAGTTTCATCATTCATTTACGAAACTTTATGATTTCAGGGGTACAGCTTTGTATGTCAAAATATGTGTGTGCTTCACTTGCCTATCACAAACAAGTTTTTGTTCCATCAGACCACAAAATGTATTCTTTCCCCTTTCCTTTCCCGTTTTCCCTTCAGTAACCACCATTTTTTTATAGAGTATTTTAGATTAGTTTAACACATTGTATGCAGGAAACGTATTTATACATTTTACATTGACTGGTAGTAGCAAACTACCGCAAACAATGTGTTAATACTTGTAAAGATTCTTTATAGATTTGGTCACTTTATTGATTAAAAAATGTCAATGGCATGTGGAAATTGATATTTTTAACAAAATTATAATATTGGCTTTATTAGAAGTCTGGGAAGAAAATGAAAAAAAATAAATGGAGAGCATTTTTTCTGAACACCAAATCCTCCTTGATTTTAAGAAATGCAAATCAAAACCACTATGAGATACCACCTCATACCTGTGAGGATGGCACACATTAAAAATACAGGCAACAACAAATGCTGGAAAGGATGTGGAGAAAAAGGAACTCTTCTACACTGCTGGTGGGAATGTGAACTGGTCCAACCACTATGGAAAGCTGTATGGTGATTCCTCAAACTGCTCAACATGGAGCTTCCATACGACCCAGCAATCCCACTTTTGGGAATTTACCCA
>PVIJ01017810.1:0-28244 GCA_004024925.1 Scalopus aquaticus | reverse complement strand
AAAAATACAGGCAACAACAAATGCTGGAAAGGATGTGGAGAAAAAGGAACTCTTCTACACTGCTGGTGGGAATGTGAACTGGTCCAACCACTATGGAAGGCTGTATGGCGATTCCTCAAACTGCTAAACATGGAGCTTCCATACAACCCAGCAATCCCACTTTTGGGAATTTACCCAAAGGATACAAAAACACTAATCCGAAAGGATACATGCACCCGTATGTTCATTGCAGCACTGTTCACAATAGCAAAGGTATGAAAGCAACCCAGATGTCCAAAAATAGATGATTGGATCCAGAAGATGTGGTACATATACACAATGGAATACTATTCATCATGGAAAGAAGATAAACGCATGCAATTTGCAGCGACATGGATGGAATTAGAGGGGATCACACTCAGTGAAATAAGCCAGAAAGAAAGAGAAAAATATCGAATGGTTTCACTTATAACAGGACTATAGGGAGGCCGGGTGGGAGAGAGACAATCAGTGGGGAGTAGGGAGGGAGGAGGGAGCCGGAGGGAGGGAAGGGAACGGGCACAAAATGGAATAGAAAAGAACACAAGGGACCATGGAGATGGATCACGGGTGAATTGGTGGTGGGGTACCCAAGGGGAATGCAAAATGTAAAAGACATAAATAACAATAAAAATATATATAAAATAAATAAATAAATAAAATAAATAAAAAATAAAAATGGAAATTTCATATGATCTAGTGATATCTCTCCTAGGTATTTACCAAGAAATGAAAATGCTAATACAAAAAAGACTTATATGGGCCTCCCCGGTGGCGCAGCGGTTAAGCGCTGCGCTGTGGAGCTGTTGGCAGCGGCTACGCGAGTTCGACGCCCGGCCGGGGAGAATCCCACATGGCGTGGCAGACCTCTCCTGCCCTGCCCGCTGCTCCCCTCCGCAGTGTATTTCTGATCTGTCTGTTCTGCTACCTGCTCTGTCTCTGGTGAACCCTCTCGCCGCCCCACGCCTCTGGCCTGTACCCCAGCTTGTATGTATAAATAAAAAATAAATCTTTAAAAAAAAAAAAAAGACTTATACACTCCTATGTTCACAGCAGTGTTATTTTTAATAATCAGTGACCAAATAGTGATATTCGCATCAATATAAATAAGTCCACTTTTTTAAAAAAGCAAAATTCATGAATCCATACTAACTAAAACAATTAGTTAATGTAAGAAGAGAAAGGGAAGATTTTCCTTTCAATACAATGCCAAAAAGATAATGTCATATACTTAGAAAATGGGCAATTTTCTTAGGATAAAAACATGCAATTTCCTATATGATAATAAAGATACTAATATTAGTGGGTGAAAATATCGATGAAGAACAGGTTATTAACATAGTTTCAAATTATCTCCTCATAAATAACTTATTAATTACAAAGGGGAACATACTAACTTTACAATAGATAAATAAAACAAATAATTCTTTAATCAAATTAATATTACCAATACTGAAACAAACCAACATCATAAACCTTCTGAAAAGATGCATTGTAAAAGCCACTATATCATATATGCTATACTCCTGCAAAAGTGAATAACCTAAATTCTAATTATGAAAAAATAACAAAAAATACAAGGGATCAGTAAAAAACAAAACTAGCAAGTAAAAGATAAATTGGAGACATTCATCAGGGGAGGGGGCGGAGAGGGATCAGAACAGGGGAGGGAAGTGCTCAAGAGACTATGGTGATGGTGCACAGTGACTTGGTGGTGGGAATTCTATGGGGATTATACCTGAGAGGAACAACGATGTAAAAAAAAATACATACATATTTATATATTTGTGAAATATTCTAAAAATCAGTTGATGGCTATCCTATAAACTTGTCAAGGTTAAAAATGACAATATAAGGATAAGGAACTATTCCAGAGTTGGGAAACTAAAGAGATATGATAACTAAAGGTAAGCTTCATCTACACTGGACCCTAGAGCAGGAAAAGAAAATAGTTATAAAGGACATTATCAGAAAAACTGATGGATTTGATTTTTTTCTTAATTTTAATTTTAATTTTTGCGTAGAATAACTGGGATGTAGGTCTGAGGTACAGGGTGGATGTGGTGAAAGGATTCAGAGTGGGGAGTGGGGATTCAGAGACAGAGTGGAGATTCAGAGACAGAGTGGGGAGCAGAACAGGCAGATTGACTGAAATACAGTACTGCTGCACCATATTTGATTCAACTCCCTGGCTGGGGATCAGGGATCCAACTTAGGCCATAGTGGTGATAGATCTGAGACTTAACCCCTAGGCCACCAGAGAGGCCCATAAAACTGATGGATTTGAGTTTTAACTATGCATTAAGTAATAGCATTATATCAATACTTCATGATTTTTCTTAACTGAAGTTAATGTAAGAGAATGTTATTATTCTTAGGAAATATACCAAGAAATACTTGGTAGGTAAAAAAATATGCAGTATCTAAATGTATATATTAGAGCCAATGTATCTAAAATGAAAGAGAGAGAGAGAGAGAGAGAGAGAGAGAGCGCGGACACAAATGGGACAAAATGTAAACAGTTGGTGAATCTGGGTGCAGAGTATATGAATTTTATTGTACTATTCCTGCAACATTTCTATAAGCTTGAAATTAAGTCAAAGTAGAAGTTAGAGGATATATGAGGGGTGATTGACAGATTGAGGTCACTGAGAAAATGAAAGGGAATCAGATTTACAGCACGTTTGAAGGGAATATACTTAGATTGGATGAAGGACACTTTATCCATAGTAAAAGTAAGGCAAGGAGAAAAGATGGGTTCTGATGTCTATTTTTTTTTTTTGTTGGCTGATCAAAGGGAACAAACTATTGTTTTTTATAATTTTTTAACCAGGAAATCTTACTCTCTTCCTCTTTTGAAACTCACTGAAGGAAGGCTCAAACCTGAAGCTGAAGTGGAGCTGACAGACCATTATTTAGCAGAGTACTTTAATGAATCTTTGAGTATGCAAAGGAGGGTTTTCGACTGACTGTGAGTACACAGCACAAGCCTACTCCTCTGTAGGCAGAAGAGGGAAAGAAGGAATCCTGCAAGAGGGTCTCACTCTCACTGTTACTGAAGAGAGTCATTCAAAAAATAGGAATCATTTCCCTCCAATAACCCCCAAGCTACAATGACCAGTTGTGATCTTACTTGTGATTTTTCCTTAAACCAGTTTTCAATGAACGAGCCATTCGCCTATTTTTAAACTAAGAAATAAAATTTGTTTTTCTTGCAAATTGTTCACATAACTGTTCGCCTTCATCATTGCTCAAATTTAAAACCTATTTGTGGAAAGATGAAACCCTACAACAAATAGTGAAATATTCAAACTATAAACCCATCTCTGTAAGTAGAGAACAGCATTGCTTTCACAGCTTTCTACTAAAGTGTCCCAAAGAGACCAATAGCCAGGATAGATGCAATGTACTTTTACTGAAAAGTGGGTTTTTCTTCCTTCTATGGTTCAATATTTCACCATTCTCTCTCTTTAACTTGTAAAAGAATTATTTGAGAAATTGTAAGATGCACTACAAAGACTTAAAAATAAATAAAAATTTTGTCTCCAGAGATATCTTCACCCTTATAATAGTGAGAAGTGAGAAGTTTAAATACAGTGTTCTGTACACATGGGAAAATAAAGTACTAACAGAATTTTTTTTTTTTTTTTTTTTTTTAGTAAATGAGTGTTCACTCACACAAATCATATAAAAAACTATTTGTATAATTTTAGAAACAGGAAAATTTTATTGAATGGATATTTCTAGTTCCTGTTCCTCTCAAATAAAATTACTGAAACAAATATATAAATTCACCCTGTATTCTACAAGAGAAAATGCTCATCTAGGTTCTTTCTGGGAGAGAACCTAATGTTTTTAACATTGCTTTTCTTATGGGTCTTTCTGATGGGAAAATAAAGGGGCCTTCTCTCTTATGAACCCAATAATTGCCCTAGGGTACAAAGAATCCCTGCAATGTCTGTGTCATGTCTACAAAGTAGCCCTTTAAAGATAAATATATGGAAAAAATTGTTTGTGTCCACTTCTCAATTTTTTAACTGAGCAGTCAGAAAGGTAGAAAAGCCATTGATTTGTGAAGCACAATTTAGTAAGGTTACTCATGGAATTAACAAGTAAAGGACTCACAGCATGTTATTTTTTTAATTTTTAAACATAAACCCATTTATTCACAAGATGCCAAAGATATTCCCTATAACTTATGGGACAGATAAAATAAAATACGAAATAAAATCAATCCCTCACCAATAGTTTCTCAGTTCCCCCTGGATGTCTCAGTCTTTTGAATTTTTTTATTAACTGGATTTTATGATTAAACATTTCTAAGAAAAATTAATTGGATCAGAATTGTTAAATTTCATTTCTTTCTCCAAGAAGAACTTTTACTTTCTGATTATTATTTTTAATTGCCACAAATATTTTTTAGGCTTCAGTGGCGGGAGACCCTTTGTGAGATTATATGTCTCCTCTTGGAAGCTCTAGTGTATTATATGGTGCTACAATTGTGAATGTTTCTTATTTTCCATTAAAAGTTAATTGCAACCAGCTTTTTAAAATAATGTAGATAACTACATCTCTATTATTGCAGTGGAGTTATTTTCCTTTTCCTATGTATTTTTGTTTATGCAAATATCTTCCACATAATTATAATAATTCATGCATGGATTTTTTTTTTTTCTGATTATATTAGGCCAGTGGAATCTACGTATGGTTACTTGGGTGGCAGTCCCTTTTATTTCCAATCCTCTTTTTTTTTTTAATTGTTATTTATGTCTTTTACATCTTGTATTCCCCTTGGGCAACCCACCACCAATTCACCAGTGATCCATCTCCATGGTCCCCTGTATTCTCCTCTCTTCCATTTTGTGCCCTTATTCTCCCCTCCTCCCCCCCCCCCCTCCACCGCTGAGTGTCTCTCTTCACAAAACATTTGACAACTGCTAGAAACAGGAGGGCTGGTCCCACACAGCTAGACTGTGGGTTCCTCAGAGAGGCGGAGAGCAGGATGTGGGGGAAAAGGCATCTCTGTGCTACATGTACAGTGCTAGTGGAGAGAGGGGGAAAGACATGACAAAGCACAGGAAAATTTGTACCGTGGAGGACTGGAGCAATTCAATCTATGTTTGATACTGGGCTAAAGACAAATGGCTTTAAAGATGACTAAGTTATTAAGATAGTCACTTTAGAAAAAGAAAGAAAGACATACAGTAGAGCTTTATATGTATTAAATAGTGACTTCTGGCTACTGGCTTTAAATATCTCTACATATTTTTTTGAATGCTTTGTATTCTTGTTTGTTTCATGTCTTTTGACAATTTTTCTTTTGAGTTGTAGTTAGCCTTCTATAGGATGGATGCTAATCACTTTCTGCCCCATGCTGTTTCCAATGTTTCCTATTTACAGAAGTTTCCATTTTATATAGTTAAGTATCCTTGTATCCTCATTTGTTATTATCTGTTCTTTTGATGTATCAAACGTGTTTCCCACCAAAGGATTTATTACCTATTCAAGGAGCATTTTCTCTTGGCTTTGAAAATTACATTTTTTTAAAGTTCAGTGGAATTTGTTGTTATATACATTAAAAGTGATACACAAGTCTCCTATTATAAATAATAGATCAGTGAAGATTAGCAGATATTTTTGCTGCTGTCAAATTATTTCCTTATGAAAAATCCCTTGTGCCACTAGGTCAAAGTTGTCTTGGCCTTTAGGTATATTGCTTTCTAGAATTCTATTAACTGAAAGATAACAAATAATGAATGCTGTCAGCAGTTACTTCTGTGGCCCTTTGTTTTACATACCTTTATACCTCCATCAGAAATGTCCTGTCACAGATTAACTTGATTCAGTTTTGGGGAACCAGCACTTCACAAATAGGCCCTTGATGTTGCATCAAATACTGTACTCAGTTTCCTGATGGGAAGTACACAAAACTAACAGATCACATGAACTCATCTCTCCAGGAGTTCTACCAATTCTAGATGAGTCTAAATTTTGTGGATGGAAAATGATAACTTAGAAGTGGTAATTTTTAAAATAAGCTTGATAACATGGAAAATATTACTAATAAAAATTATAAAAGGAGGGTATTCTGTTAGTAAAAACATATACATAGATATGTAAAAAATGGCAGTGGAATGAAGTCTGCCTCAGTGTGCAACTCTAGGGGACACCATTCACATGGTGAAGGGGATGCCCCCAGGATTTGCAAGACTGGTTCTGCAGGTAATGCCTTTATTACTAGAATTGAAATATCAATTTTAGACAGATTAAGAACAATTTTAAATTTTTCTGTATAATGTTCTATATTTTTAACTACATTTGAAAACAAATTGCTTTAAAAATATATTTTAAAACTACCAACCTATCTTACCTATTGGTAAATAGTGCTGAAATAAACATAGGTTTGCAGGTATCCTTTTGGATTAATGTTTTTGTCCTAAATGCTCCAAAATAGATGACTGGATCAAGAAGATGTTGTATATATACACAATAGAATATTATTCAGCAATCAAAAATGATAAACTCATGCCACTCCAGCAACATGGATCGAGCTGGGAGGGATTATGCTCAGTGCAATAAGCCAGAAAGAAAAAGAAAAATATTGAACGGTTTCACTTATAGGAGGAATATAGAGAAACCAAATAAGGGATCAAATAATTATAATAAATAAAAAAAATTAACAGGCGACTATAAAATAGAGACATTCTTCAGGGGAGGGGGAGAGAGAGGGATCAAAACAGGGAAAGAGGGCCTCCCTGGTGGCGCAGCGGTTGAGCGCTGCACTGTGGAGCTGTCAGCAGCGGCGACATGAGTTCAACGCCTGGCCGGGGAGAATCCCACATGGTGCGGCAGACCTCTCCTGCCTTGCCCGCTGCTCTCCTCAGCAGTGTATTTCTGATCTGCCTATTCTGCTCCCCACTCTGTCTCTGGTGAAGCCTCTCACCACTCCACACCTCTGGCCTGTACCCCAGCTGTAAAAAAAAAAAAAAATTAAAAAAAAAAAAACAGGGGAAGGAAGAGCACATGGGACTATAGTGATGGAACACAGGTGAATTGGTGGTGGCAATTTTAGAAGGACTATACCTGTCAGAAGAATGCACACATTGCACAAAAAATAAAGAATGATGTAAAATATATATAAGTATAATAAATTTTAAAAACTAAAAAATAAACCTACTAACCTAATCATCCATCCATCCTATACTGTGAAGGAACGTGAGAACAGAGAGCCTCAGAACTGGAAAAATACCCCTAAGTCACTTATTCTATTTGATAATTAATTCTCGATTTTACACAGTGATACTGTAAACAAATTTAGTCATTGGGTCATGTATTCATCAATTTAGTTATTTACTTAACATATATTGAATGTGTTTCAGTAACTATATCAGGTAAGAAAAAGCAAACACATTCACACATAACTATAATATCACATAATAAAGTATAATGCAATAGGAGTATATTTGATTTTAGAATCGGTACTGTTATTAAGTAAGTGCCCAATAAATATGTAAAAATCCATGATAGATTATAAATGAATAGATATTATACCAGTTCAGATGTCAAAGCAAAAGTCACATACCAGATACAGTTCATTTGATCAATTAAGAATGGGCTTCCAGGAAGGAGAATGATATGGGTTTACTTAAATACTGAAATCAAGCACAAATTGCATACAACAGACAGAAAATAATGTGTCAGAGAGGTTTTATGGGAGAATTTGGATTTATGGTTATTATAACTTGACTAGCCCTAAAAGCAAACCATACCTTCAATGGGCAGCTCTCCTATGAACTACCTAAGTGTAAACCAGCAAATACTGTGGTACTTTACTCTCATTCATCCTATAGACAGTATTATATTTGTGGCTCTGTGCAGAAATTGAGGATAAAGAAAAAATGAAATCATCCTTTTTTCTAAAAGCTCACAACCTAGCATGGAATGCTTGTTATAATCATAGTCTTCTTCATAAGTGTTACAATACAATGGATAAGCACAATAGAAACATGGGCTTAGTGTTAGTGGAGTGTCATGGAGGAAATGTAAGGAGGCTTGTGTTACATATTGAGTGTGTAAGGACATTGAAGTATAAGAAGAATGAGTGGAGAGAGAAGAACACACTGGAAAGAAGAAAGATCACGACCGGGACAAGGAGCTATGAGAAAGCAAAATGCTGTTAGAGACCAGCAATTTTGGTCTGACTAGAGGGGGGATTCTTTTTGCAGATGTCACCATGTAGGGAAAGTGGAAAAAGGAAAAATCTGTGTATTCTGTAAATCATTCTATGGAATTTAAACTGCATCATAGAGAAATAAGGAATCATCAAAGATTTATTGTCACGTAGACTCAAAATCTTCCTGTTTTAAATGTTTTTGTTTGGCTTATCAATTGAACTATTTGAGAGAGAAGATTCTAAGCAGAAACACTTTTTCAATTACCTCAATTTACACTTATAATCTGTGTGTAAAATACTGTCAGATTGACCTTGCAAAGACAGTCTGTTATGGGGCCTCCCTGGTGGCCCAACAGGTTAAGCCAGTGCTGTGGAGCTGTCAGTGGTTGCGGGACAAGTTCGATGCCCGGCCAGAAAGATTTCCACATGGTACCTCTCCTGCCTCACCCACTGCTCCCCTCAGCAGTGTCTTTCGGTCTATTTGCCTGTTCTGCTCCCCACTCTGACTCTGGTGAACCCTCTCACCACCCCACACCTCTGGCCTGCACCCCAGCTTGTATGCAAAAATAAATAAATCTTAAAAAAAAGACAATCTGTTATCAAAGTTTAGCACGTAAAATATTTATCTCAACCACTTATTAGAATGCTTAGAACTTTGCTTCTTGTTTTCTTGAAATTGTTTGTAGAATTTCCCTTTCTAGATTTCTAAACAGTTATTTATCCTGTTGATAAGCTAACTCCCAATTTTCCTAGTAATCCCTATCAGAGTTGAACCCCAGCGGTCCCTCTCCAGGTACCAGGGCTGGTGCTTTGAGGCTAATGTATTTAGGTCAATGTGAGTGAGTAGAGTAAAACACTGACATCAAGACCTGCAAGACCAAGGCATAAAGAGAGACTGACCCATTTCAATTATGAATCTTTTGCCCTTTCCATTGTGCTGGTACCTGTAATGTTTGAAGTTTTCTTTTAGTTTAGATTCATAATTCCTTGAGAAAGAGACTTTGTATGATTATAGTTTTTTTCAGCAGTAAGAGGATTATACTAGCTTCTACTCGGAAAACTGTTAGTAATAACCATTTCAACCCTTTCTTAATTATTTGAGAAGCTTCTCTTATGTGAATTCTGTGTACCAATTTATTGCAAATCTTTAGCTCTCCCAAAGAATCATTGCATTAAATTTCATTTCATATATTTGAAATGTTAAAAAGTGTACCTAAAAAATCACTGTGTTTTCCAACTTCCTGGGTCAAATACTTCTTTACAGAGATGAGAGAAACCCATTCTAAGTTTGAAAAACAATGACTCTCAGAAATGAGAGTGCACAGAAAATTTCAGAAAAAAATTGCGTGGCTACAACAATGGACTTCTGCAAAGTGAGGCTCAACCAGGTTTGGTTTTGCTTACCAGGCGAGAAAGGAGTGAAAGACACATCCAGGAGGCTGGATGGGTATTAGTTAAGTATTTCATGCATGTGGGTACATGTTCAATTTGAATTTTAAGGATTCATCCTAGCATCACTTAAGAGAATGGGCTGAGAGACATATACTTGGGTCCCAAAGACCATTAGAGGTTTGCTGAAATAACAAAACTAATGAGCAGTAGGAACAGGAAGTATAAAAGATACATATGATGAGGAGAAGTAACAGACCTAGTGAGTGGCTGCATCTTGCTGTTTGGAGAAAATACAGGGATTTAGGATGATTCTCAATCTTCTAAGTTAGATTCCCTGGAGAACGATGTGCCACTTACAAAGAAAGAATACAGGAGAATGAATACTTTGGAGTTCATAATGATAACAGCTAAAATTTATTGAGTGGTTATTCACCACTCACTGCGACAAACTATTTGTGTTATCTTTTGTCAAATGTGAATTTGGCTTGGGGCATGATGAATTTGGCAAGCCTATGATTATCCAGGAGAAGCTCCTAACCAGCAACACCAGGAGGATAAAAGAGTCCAGTTTAGATGAGGTAGTTAGCTTGGAGAATAACATTTGAGAGTCAAAAGGATAATAACAGCTAGTATCTGCTGAATGCTTACCACATGCCATGTACTGTTGGAAGCACTTATGTTCCCATTATTCTCACAACATCTAGATGATGTAAGAACTATTATTATTTCTTTTCATAAGAGAGGAAAAAGAAGACTAACAAGAAATAATAGTTGACTCACCCAAGGTCACAGAGCCAGTACATGGCGGAGTCAGTATCTGAATGGTGAACCACATTTATTTGAGATGAAAAAACCAAATAAACTTGCTTAAGTGAGTAGACCACAGTTGGGTTCCTTTGAAAGTAAATCGGCTTTCCTGAATTTTTCATCAGGTAGTGATGTTCTACCTCCCAGAGAACAAATGTCATATCCAATGGGGAATTTAGGCTACAAAAATGGATTTGAAATTCCTCTTTGTGTGATTTTAGGCAAGTAACTATCTTTGTGAGCTTTGGTCTTTTTTCATCTGTCAAAGTTGTAGAATATCACTAAAAGGATTTTTTGAGAATGAAAAAATATGAATTTATTTGAAAGTAGAGCGCATAAGGAGGACACACTAAAAGTCTATCATATATTCAGTTCTCGTCCATTTGCAATAGCCTAGTCACTTCTAAAACCAACCACTATCATAAAGTAGAAGGAAAAAAAAATCGGGTGGGGGTGAGGAATGGCCTAACTTTATATCTTCTTCAAAAAATTAACATGTTCAGGTGATAAAGAGTTATTTATCCTTAAAATCCTACCTCTAGGATTTTTTCCATCTTTTTCCATCCCATATCCATTCAATTTCAAGAAGTGGAGTAAGCAGGTAGTTATGCCGGTGATCTATGTTAAAGAAAATTACAAATTCTCATGCAAGTATTAAATCCTTAAGCTGATAAAATTTATTTTAAATGTTGTAACAGATATTAAAACATCTCTAACTATTTAATCCTCTTGCTGAAATAATTTTTTAAAATCCCAATTGACAATGAAATTTTTATTTTAACCATAGATGTAGTGAGAAATTATGCTGTTTAGTAAAAATAATGTTCTTGACCAATGTACAAAAGTTATATAATGCAGTCCTTTTCATAAATCAAAATTACCTTCCTCTAAGATTTTCCCATTTTCAATATATAATTTAGACCAAAGTCATTACATAAGAAATTAACTTTTGTTTGCATAAAAAAAATGCATCCTCATATCACTGGGAGTAATAGTGCTGTTCATTTTTTTTTTTAAACTTGAGCTTTATGAATCAGGTTTTCTAGATTTTTAAGTTCAATTTTTTTGTACCTTGAAAATAAAAATGTTTCCCTAGATTCACAAAACTAATGTTATTATTGAGTAAAGTATTTAAGCTCTTCAAGGACAGAAAAATTGTCCCTACTATCCACATGTATCCAGGAGGGTTTGGAGAATTTGTCAAGCAGTTATTAAAGCCAAAAATGTAGAAATTCTATAAAGCATTTCATAAAGAATCATTCTGCTGGTAGTTCTCTTTAGAGATTACTGCAACACTATATTTATAGCATGATTCAGGTATTTCGAATAACATTATTAGGATCATTACCAACTCATTTTGGAATAATTAAGAAATTCTAAAGTTTTAAGATCTTGTTTTATATAATTGGAGCTAGGGTGCCTAGCTATATGCTTGAGAAAATTTGCAGGACTATTTAAAATACACGACTTGAAGTCTTTCTCCGTTCTTGGAATCAGGCAAAATCCATACAATCAAATCATAATCCAATATAAGTAGTACTTTAGAATCAGTCAATACTTCCTTCTTCTCGGTTTTTGATTTCCAAGGCAGAAGCATGAAATCCCCATCATACTCAATAATTTAGGCATTAATCTTTGAGTCATCCTTGACATTCTACTTACACCTACACAAAGTCTTTCAGTCTCACAAAATGCCACCTTTCAAGGTTTAGCAAATTTAGGCATACAGCTCTTCACCACTAAGAGAAAAATACCTCTACTTCTCCCGACGACTTGCTACCTCTCTCCCCCAAACTACTTTAATATAAGACAAGTTTTTATCATGGCTATGATAACTTTAAAAAATTGCTGTATAAATTTTTTAAGTTAATTGAAACTCTTGCAATTTAGAAGCCTCATAAGAACTCAAAGACTTCCTAAAGAATTTGCCATCTTTTATGTCATTGGTGATGGCAGCGCAGAAATTACCTTCACACCTTCCTGCTGCACAGGAACTAAGGTTTCTATTATTAATACATTCTTACAGTATGCCTCATTATTAAAAAAAAAAATCCTATTATATTTGATTGAATTTAGATTTCTGCTTCCCCTTAAGACTTCTTAGCACAATGATTCTTTTCCCTAGCAATACATTAGAATCATCTGGGGAGCTTTTAAAATACTAATTCACGGGCCTCACCCCAGAGCAAATAAATCAGCATGTCTAGGGGATATAGTCTGAGGTTCAGTACATTTTAAAGTTATGAGGGTGATTTCAATGTGCTCTTCAGGGCTTAAAACACTGTTTTAGGAATTCAGAGGGCACTTAGGTTAGGTTCAGCCAGCTCTGTTGAATGATCTTCTAAGATGACCCATGAGAGAGGCGATGGAAGACTGGTGGAATCTAATAAATGAAGCAAACTTTTAAAGTTTAACATCATAGACATCATCTTGTAAACAAACTAAAATGCAGATTCTGATTCAGTAGGTGTGTTTGGAGCCTGGTATTCTGCATATCTAACAAGCTCCCAGGTGACACACATGCTGCTCTGTGTAATAATTAAAGTGTCAAAGATATATAGCATTCAACTACTCAACTTAATGCTTGTTAATTCTGTATACATAGATTGTTAAAAATAGTGATAATTGGACCTAATCTTCGTGGAAATTAAGTTGAACTGATTGGTCTAAATTAGAATTTCCCTGGCAGGACATGGGTATCTGTATTTTTCAAATCTCCTTGGGTCAATCTGATGTACAGTAAAAGTCAGTAACCAGAATGTTTTTGTCTACCTTATTTAGCTTATTTTGCCTAAATTAGCTACATTTGTTACTGTAAAATAAATAATTGCTAGCATTTGAAGACTTAGTTTGTTGCATTGAGACTAATTGGGTAATCTCCTTTAGGCTTTCATTTCAATTGAATTTGTGAGAAATTCACGATGAAAACATTAAACAATACCTCACTGGTTGCTGAAAATGCCTACTAGCATTAAAAAGTCATCAAGGTCATGGTGGGTAATGCTAGTTACTAAGGCGGTCTCATCACATCAACAATAGAACCTTCACAGAGATTTCTACTTTGGTAGGTCAGATACTGGTTGATTTTCCTCTGGTTGATCTGATCATTTCCTATTCTGATCATCTCTTAATTGTCAAATTCAGTACAGAATTCTGCATGGATTTGTGATACTGTCCGCTTTCCTCTTTCAATTGTCCTTGACTTCTGGAACCACCAACCTCTTTCTCCCTTAGATCTAAGTTTCTTATTGCCTTTTAAACATCTAAAAGTTTCTGAGATATTTGAAATTCAGTGACTCCAACTGAATTTCACTGTCTTAAGGCCCCATTACATTTTGCCTTAACTTTGTTAATTGCCTCTTAACAAGATTCCCTGCCTGCAGTCTTAATCATAAAGAATAAAGCCAGAATAAGGTATCTTTCAAAATGAGGTTCCTGTTTACCTCTTCATTCTAAACTCTCCTCTGGAAGAATCCCTTGGACTCCTAATTCTCCTGAAAATACTAGGTTTTCTCTTGCTTCGCTGTCCTTAAGCTACCCCCTCTGCTCAAAACCTTCTTCCATACTTTATCTTCCCGTTTAGCTGCTATTCAGTAGCTAACATGGGTGAGACAACACTTGCCCATGAACACTATGAAATCCAAGATGAGCTGGTTAAATTCCTCCTCTATTAAAGCACATCAAACTTTTAATTGATAATTTTTCCCTGCTCTCTCCTTTAACAAACCTAGAGTTACCCCTCCACTTCTGCCTTCGTTTGTTGTTTAAGCAAATCTATTTGAATTAACTAAAGAAATTGCAAGATGTCTCAATGGTCACTAATGTTGTCTTCTTTGACTCTCCAAATCTAAAAGATTTAAGGTTTTGTTTGCTGTATTCTGTAGTTCAATAAACATTTATGTGTTTAAACTGAAATTGATTGCTTAGCTGCCCTAGAGAGCAACAGAGTTAAGAAATGCCAGTTTAGCAAATAGAAAAAAAAAATGCTCATGTATCAGGATGAATTCAAAGGTATAAATGGTGGTTTTTATTTAGTAATGCTGTTCATCACTGTATTCTTTAAAGTTAGTCCCAGAGAGAAGTGCTGTACTTGTTATCATAAAAACAATTTAGATCCATCCAAAAAAGGTGAGACAGCTTCAAGGGTATTTTTTATTGTATCATGATTTACATAGCTTTGCAGCCATTATAGTTTGAACAAAGCCTAATTTCCAAGATAAATTTATATGTGAAATTGGAGGCTATGGTTAAGTGAACAGAAATAGAATTGACAACCTAAATGCGTCAACATCCATGAAATGTGACATCAGCAGGTTTGGTGTGCTATCACTTTTTTTAAGGTGAGTAGGTGTTTAAAACTTTTAAATGTTTAGGAAGTGTTCCCTTTAGCTTATTTTCCTTTATGTAATCTTTTAACATGAAAAAAGTTCCTTGAAAATATTAGAAGACATGTTAGCTCCAACAAATTTAAAATATGTACATCTGGCTAAAAGCAGGGATATTCAGATAGTGGACAGCCACTATTAATCATTATATTGTGCAATCAAAACTGACATATTAGTACATGCTAATTTTACCACAATTTAAAATTGTTTTTAAAAAAATTAAGATATTATAACAGGCATACATGTCTGTTAAAAGCTGTGTGTTCATGATCAAATATTGATGTATGAATGACAGGTTTCAATTTTCCACTTCCTAGTTTTCTTTGTAAAATACAAGTTCATTATTTGCTAAAGTTGTAATTAACACGACTGACTGAGACTATTCTAGGAGCAGCAGTTACAAAGAAATATGCCTATATATGTGAGACTTCATTATTCAAGGGAAATAAAAAGTTTTAGCTGAAAGTCGTGGTTCTCAAATTTTTGCTCTCTAAATCCTTTTACATTCTTAATTCTCATCAATATTTATCATATTTGAAATTAAAATCAAGAAAAATGTTTAATATATATTTGATTCATTTTAAGAGAGCAATGATGAATGCATTGAGAATTTATATCTAAAAGATGGAATATAGCCTCTCCCAAGAAATGTATTTTGAGATCATTATGATATTCCTGGATTTGATTGTAACTATCTGAAAATCCTACTGCCATGAAACATCACAACTTGGTCTTACATGTACATTTGATGACAATCTCCTTGCTGATAGCCAAAAGACTAAGTAAATTCCTTAAAAGGACAGAAGAACAGATCAAGTTTGAAGGTTTTGAGCATAAAATCCGAAACCATTCATGAAACAAACTCCATTATCATTCTGTACAAAGTTGTTGATGCTATTAACTTCAAAATGAATTTATGAGCCCAGAAAAGCATACATAGATTATTCTATCAAAATATTTTACCCATACTGGTGAATGGCAGTCATTAAAATTCCTGTTGCCCCCAAAGTACTATACACATGTCTCTATGATCTGACACTTGTGTTTATTAAAGTTTGAGTCTGTTTACATCAGTAGACTGTGAGTTCTTCAAATGCAAGGATTTTATTTTTAATCTTTTATGAATGTTTAGCAAGTCACCAGTGACAGCTGCTTTGAAGACCTATCAGCAATTGCATAGTTTAGCTTTATAATTATTCAATATTTAGATAGTGAATACTCAACCAATTACTGCCCGCTGTTGTTCCATTTACTAGGGTTGGACTTTTCAAGGGGAATGCCAGCATTTATTCCACAGTTTTCATGTTTTTACAATGTCTACGAAATGATAAGCAGAGTCAATGTGCTAGTTGCTGACTTGACACAACAGGAATTTGCCCATTTGTTCTGGCATAAGCAATTTATTCCTAGTAGATATCTAATAAAACCTCTGTGCCTTATTATATTCTGATAAATGAATTAGAACCTTTAGATCATTTGAATATGAATATGTTTGCTCCTGGGAACAGATTTTCATTCACTGTATGCATGTTTGTATCTGTGTTATGTATGTGTGTATACACACACATAGATACATATACATGAGAAAGTCAATACATATGCATGTATGTATATTTATATCTACATCTATATCTATATATAAGTAAATATTAATTTTTAGTTGTATTTTATATATATATGTATATATATATATATATATATATATACATATTTTAACATCATTATTCATTTTTGTCCAGTTTGCTTTCTCCTCTTAGGTGTAGTCCCCATAAAATTCCCACCACCAAGTCACCTGTGAAATATCACCAGAGTCTCTTGTATTCTTCCCACCCCTGTTTTAATCTCTCTCCCTCCTTCTCCCTTGCTGAATGTCTCTGATATATAGTTGCCTGCTGGTTTTGTCTTTTTTATTCCCTGATCCCTTATTTGGTTTCCCTGTATTTTTCCTGCAAGTGGGACCATTCGGTATTTTTCTTTTTCCTTGTGACTTATTTCACTGAGTATAATCCCCTCCAGCTCCATTCATGTTGCTACAAATGACATCACTTTATCTTTTTTTGATTGCTGAATAGTATTCCATTGTGTATATATACCACATCTTCTTGATCCAGTTGTCTGTTTTAGGGCATTTAGGTTGTTTCCATATCTTAGCTGTTTGTAGACAGTGCTGCAATTAACATAGGAATGCAGGTTTCCTTTTGAATTAATGTTTTTGTGTCCTTTGGGTAGAACCCTAGGAGTGGAATTGCTGGGTCATATGGTAGCTCCAATTTTGGTAATTTGAGGGAACTCCACACAGCTTTCCATAGTGGTTGGACCAATTTGCATTTCTTAAGAAAAGAGGTTAAACGAACTCTGGAGGACATGGTATGGTCTTCTATATTTAAGCATTGGAGGAGTACTCCTCCTTCTGAAAAATAATGTCAGGGAAATTCAGGCCAGCCAGTAAACTAAAAGTTACCAGCATCAAAATTAAATTGCATAGAAACATATTTTATCAATTGCATTACCCAAATGATGATATGAGGAATCCTTAATAACATTTAACAATATATTTCAAGAAGATATCACATAGAAGATACAAAACAGTCACATAACCACTCTAAAAAACTTTTTTCACTTTTGGATGCATGTTTCTATCCCATGTCAATGAAATTTTGGCTTTCAGACCTCCTATGAGTCAGTCTAACTTCTCAAAAATACACTTTACTTTGTATATTTACCTCTCTTCTGAACAACATATTTCAATTTCCTTATACTACATCACTCTCAAATATATTTTACTTCAGCTGCTATACTAAGACCAGTTTACTTCAAGCTTTAGCAGTCAAAATGACTTACTGCTATGAAAACAATTATTGCAAAAATTACTGTTCTCTAATGCAGAAACCTCACAATAGGTTGTACATGTTTTAAGAGTAAGAAAGATATTACAAAACCATTTTATGTTCAATGACAATACTGCTGGGCTTGATTAGTCTCAAGAAAAGTGTCTTCCAAAATGAAGCAACATGGAATAACGGTGTTAAAGTCAATTATGACATTACATTTTCCTTTGATTTTAAAAAATGACTAATTTTTGCTACTGTTGGTGGAACTATAAGGTGATACAGCCACCATGGAAAACAGTATGGCAATTCCTAAAAAATATTTTAAAATTAAGTTACCATATAATCCAGCAATTAAATCTCTAGGTATATGTTCTATATAATTTAAAGCAGAATCCTAATGAGATATTTATACACCTAAGTCCATAGCAGTAATATTCACAGTAATCAAAAGATAGAAGCGACCAATGCATCCACCAGCATATAAATGGAAAAACAAACATAATATACATATAATGAAACATTATTAGCCTTAACAAGAAAAGAAATGCTAACACATGATATAATCTGATTGAAACTTGAAGACATTATAGTAAGTGAAATGAGCCAGTCACAAAATGATCAATGCTTCATGATTGCACTTATATGAGTTAGTCAAATTCATTAAGAAAAATGATGCTAGCAGCAAGGGGGGTAGCGGGTATATAAAATTTTTGTTTAATGAGTACAGAGTTTCAGTTTGCAAAATGAAAAGAGTTCTGGAGATGGATGGTGGTAATGCTTTCACAATAATGTAAAAACACCTAATACCAATTAACTGTACCCTTAAAAATGGTTAAGATGGTTTTACCCTGCCACTTTACTGAATTGGTTCATTATTTAAATTAGTTTTTCAGTGGTGCCTTTAGGGTTTATGGCACCTACAAATTATAGTTTTACTTCTTTTTTCCCAGTTTGTATTCTTTTCACATCTTTCTCCTGCCTGATTGATGTAGTTAGTACTTCCAATACTAGGTTGAATAGTAATGGGGAGAGTAGACAACTTTGTCTTGTACCAGATTTTAGAGGAAAAGCGTTCTGTTTTTCCATAATTGAATATGGTGTTTGCTATGGGTTTGTTGTATAGGGACTTTATTAGGTTGAGGAATATTCCTTCTATCCTGAGTTTTTTGATGGTTTTTAAGCATAAGTTTCTAATCATAAATGGATTTTGAATCTTATCAAATGATTTCTCTGCACCTACTGATATAACCAAGTGATTTTTACCTTTACTTTTGTTGATGTGATGAATTACACTTAGTGGTTTTCAGATGTTGGACAAGCCCCGTGTCCCTGGCATAAATCCCACTTGGTCATGATGAATAATCTTTTTGAAGTATTGTTGGATTTGGCTTGCTAAGATTTGGTTGAGGATTTTTGTATGTATATTAATCACGGATATTAGTCTGTAACAAATCTACAAAAATCAATAGCAATTCTATATGCATAAAACAAGTTATAAGTGCATGAAATCCAGAAAATATCTGCATTCATAATTGCAAAAATAATTAAATACTTGGAATAAACTTAACAAAGGCAGTAAAGTGCCTACAAGTCACTATTAAAAGAAATAGAAGAAGACAGAATGAAATGGAAAGCTATCCCCTGCTCATGGATTGGAAGACAAACACTGTTAAAATGGCCATCCTACCCAAAGCAATCCCTATCAAGGCCCCAGTGTAATTCTTTTTTTTTCTTTTTTTTTTTTTATATATACATACAAGCTGGGGTACAGGCCAGAGGCGTGGGGCGGCCAGAGGGTTCACCAGAGACGGAGCGGGTAGCAGAACAGGCAGATCAGAAATACACTGCTGAGGGGAGCAGCGGGCAAGGCAGGAGAGGTCTGCCTTGCCATGTGGGATTCTCCCCGGCCGGGCGTCGAACCCGCGTCACCGCTGCCGACAGCTCCACAGCGCAGCGCTTAACCACTGGGCCACCGGGGAGGCCCCCCAGTGTAATTCTTCAAAGAGGTAGAACAAACCATACTGAAACTCATATGGAACCACAAAATACTCCAAATGGCTAAAATTATGCTAACAAAAAAAAAAAAAAGAGGAAGGATGGTGGTATCATATTTTCCAGACTTCAAACTATCTTACAAGGTTATAGTAATCAAAGCAGTACGATACTGGAACAAAAACAGACACATAGAACAATGGGATAGAATTGACAGTCCAGAAATACACCCACACATCTATGGACAGTTAGGAGTCCATAAGAATCAAGAGTATACAGGGAGAAAGGAGACTCTCTTTAACAAATGTTGTTGGGAAAACTGGAGAGCCACATGCAAAAGAATGAAACCAGATCATCATCTCACCCCATACATGAAAATTAACTCAAAATGGAATAAAGCCATGGCTACAAGACCTGAAACTATAAAATACATCAAAGCACTCCACAATATTGTCTTCAGAAATATCTTTGGGACTTCATCTCCAATGACAAAAAAAGCAAAAGCAAATACAAATAAATGGGATTACATCTAACTAAAAATTTTCTGTGCAGTGAACAAAACTATCAGTAAAGCAATACTAAAACATTCTCCCTACTAAATGGGAGAAAATATTTGCACATAAAACATCTGAAAAAGGAGTGATATATAAAATATACAAAGAGCTCATGCGATTCAACAAAAAGAAAACAATCAACCCTATCAAAAAATTGGCAGAACTCAATAAACAGTTCTCCAAAGAAGACATATTGGTCACATAGAGATGACCAATAGACAAATGAAAATATTTTCATTATCAATTATTATCAGGGAAATGCAAATCAAAACCACAATGAGATAACATCTCATTCTCAAAAATAACTAATATCAAAGTGACCAGAAACAACCAGTGTTGGCAAGGGTGTGAGCAATAAAAAACCCTTCTACACTGTGGAGGGAATGAAGACTGGTCCAGCTCCTATGGAAAACAATATAGATGTTCCTCAAAATTTTAAAAATAGACCTACCGTATGACTCAGCAAGTCCATTCCTAGGTATCTATTGAAAGAATACAGAAATACTAATTGAGGGATATATGCATGCCTATGTTTGTTGCAGCACTATTTACAATATCTAAGTTATAGAAAAAACCTACATGCCCAAGGACAGAGGAGTGGATCAGAAAAATGTGGTGTAGATATAATATATATATATTACATATATATTAATATTATATATTATATATATCAATATATTATATATGAATATACTAAGCTATAAAAAGAATGAACTCTTGCCATTTGCAACGCATGGATGAAATAGAAGAGGATGATTCTAAGCGAAATAGGCTAGAAGGAGAAAAACAAATTGGTCCCTCAAATGTGGAATATAGAGAAACATATTCGTGCACTAGTGGTGGGCATGATATGAAAATACACATCTGTGAATGTTTGAACTTGTAACCCCCAAAGATTCAATAATGTAATCAACTTTACCTCCAAAAACCTAATTAAATAAATATATAAACAAATGAAGTATCTCCCAATTTAAAAAAAAAATGGTTAAGATAGTAAATTTTATCTGATGTGTATTTTACCAGTGTGATGACAAACATCTGAAGAGGTGTGATCCTATACCACTGAATCACATACAGTGTTATCGCAATAAAAATTTTTTTTCTTTAAATTAAAAACAAACAAAACAAAATGAATCACCAAAAAGGTACTATTATCCATTGTTATGGTGTTTGGTGCCAGCTGTCAGTCTGAGGGAATACAGCTGCAAGGGGAGAGCACAATGAATATTCTGAGTCAGACACATTTATATAATGCTGGGCTTGACACCCAAATATCTAGGCCTTAGCTTGGACTCTGTGACTTACAGTTTCAAAGATGAAATATTCTCCAGGACTTGAGTGACCCTTTTTGCAAAATGAAGTAATAGTCACACCCTTGCTTTTCATGAGTATCAAATGATTATTTTTAAACTGAAAAATTTTGCTTCATATTGGAAAGGTAGGATTTCCATGCGGGAAGATTCTGTCTGTAATAAACATAGAAGTGCAGAGATTCCTCAAAAGATTAAAAATGGATTCACCATATCACCCAGCAATTCCACTCCTAGGTATCGATCCAAAGAACACAGAAATACTAATTTGAAAGGAAATCTGTGCTCCTCTGTTTACAGCAGCACCACTTACAATAGCCAAGATATGGAAACAACCCAAATGCCACAGAACAGATGAGTGGATCAAGAAGATGTGGTATATATAGATGATGGAATACTACTCAGTGACCAGAAAAGATAAACTCATGCCATGTGAGGCAACATGGATGGAACTGGAAGGAATTATTCTAAGCTAAGTGAGCCCAGAAGGAGAAAGATAAATACCAGATGTAGAAGCTAAGGAAATCAAGGATCAGACAAAGAAAAACTGTAAGACTGACTCTTGCGGCCTCCCAGATGGCGCAACGGGTTAAGTGCAGCGCTGTGGAACTGTCAGCAGCTGCAGCACGAGTTCAATACCTGGCAGGGGAGCTTCCTACATGGCGCAGCAGACCTCTCCTGGCTCTCCCCTCAGCAGTGTGTTTCGGTCGAGATCTGTCTGTTCTGCTTCGCACTCTGTCTCTCACTGAGAACCCTCTCACTGCCCCACACCTCTGGCCTGCACCCCAGCTCTTCTATGCAAAAATAAATAAATCTTTAAAAAAAAAAAAGACTGACTCTTGAAAGCAGACCATAGATCTGATCTGACATACTTAGGAGGGGGGCGTGGGGGGAACGGGGTGAGTATGGGTGGGAGGAAGAGAGGACAATGGAGGGGGCGTGGAGAACTGTAGGCACTTTGGTGGTGAGAAGATTGCAGTGACTGTACCCGAGGGGGGAAATCCTATATTATGAAAAAAATAGAAAAGGATGTATAATAAATAAATAAATATATACAGAGAAATTTAAGGTGGGCAATCTGAAGAAGGCCTAATGAACACTCCTTCCTCTTATACTGACTATATGGAAAAACCTGCCTTTAACTTGGTGCCATTTAATTTATGGACAAGACATCTACTCTCTTTGCACTTTGATGTTCACATCTGTTGATGGGAATAACAACCTCACAGGGTGTGAGAATGTTGGGTCTTGATACTTATAAGAGTGATGTTGCTGTCGATAAATTTATCAATAGTAACGCATTTGTGTAGCAACTGTATGTCAGTATTTTCAGATATTATTCAGCATATAAATGTCCCAAAGAGCTTGTTAAAGTGAAGTGGAACTGTCAGCAGGTCTGGAGTGGGACCCACGGTTCCGTAGTCCCCATAGCCCCTGGGAAGTGCTGATGCTGCTCATCGTGGACACCTTTTGGGCAGCAAAAGGTACAAGGATCACGTTGTGGTCCACTCTTCAATTTCCAGCTCCATTTTACACACACACAAAAAAAGTCAAAAAGCTTTCATCAATTCCCACTTCTGTTGACTTGTGTTCTAGAAATTCTAGACTTTTTGAGCAGCAAGAAACCTAGATATAGAGACTAAATAGTTTAACTTCTCTACCTCACAAGTGAGGGAAGAAGAGCTCACCGCTGATAAGCAATGTCTGAAGTCACAGAGCACAGGTCTGGGTCCAGCCCCTGGGTTTTGCAGTTCCCATTCCTTACACTTACCAGAAATACAATTACTGAGGACAGAATCTTACAACATCCCCCAAAACACACATCCTAACTGAGGGGGTCTGGAGGACAGAGGGATGATAGTTGTCCAGCATAGAGAATATCTCGATAGAGGTATCCCTCTGGACAGGAATATTCCTCTGAACACTCCAATGAAACAGAAGTGAACGATTGATTCACATTTTGTCAAGACCTTGGGATCTAAGCAAGATTGTATGCAAAACATCCCAGGTCATCTCTACCCTGGACATGATTTTTGCTTTGGACATTTAAAAACTGCTCAGGGGCCTCCCTGGTGGTGCAACATGTTCAGTCTCAGCCTATGAAGCTATCTGCAGCCACTGCAACATGAGTTCGATGCCCAGCCAGAGAACTTCCCACATGGCGCAGCAGACCTCTCCTGTCTCGCCCGCTGCTCCCCTCAGCAGTGTATTTCGGTTGTTCTGCCTGTTCCGCTCCCCACTCTGTTTCTGGTGAATCCTCTCACCACCATCCCCCCCCCCATACCTCTGGCCTACACCCCCACTTGTATGCATAAATAAATAAATAAATCTTAAAAAAATAAAATCCATTCAGCCAGTATTCAGACTGTCTTGGGTTTTTGGAACTTTGAATCACAGTCCTCAGATGAAAAAGAAGAAGCCCTCGCTGGGACAGAGAGCCACTGGAGTCTTCCTTGAAGAGCAGGCAGTAATGGTGACAGCCAACCCCAGGCGCCTGCCTATGAGACAGCCAACACAGAGGGGGTCTCTGCACATCCATGACTAACCGCTCCCTCTTCCCGAGAATGTGTGAGAAATGTTCCCCAGGCTGTGCTGCAGCCCAGTGGGTGCTTTTTGGCTCTATCTCACCACATATGCCATCTACATGGTAGCTGCTCCCAAAAAGGGTTGTAACTCAAGGGAATCTCTTCACAGACTCATGTCTGACTTTCAAACAAGGAGCTCTCAAACCTGTCAAATCGGGGAAGCAGACGGTGCTCTATTTTGGGGTACATTTTCCCTCTGGGTTTATAAAGATTTCCTCCAGGAGAACACCCCCCCTTTTACATTTATGGGTTTGATTGTTTGCAGGTTGGGAACCAACCCTGTTTCTGGAAAAGAGCTTTTTCAAGGTATACAGTTTAGTGAAGTCAGGTGGAATCCATAGGGAGGAGGCTGAGGTGGGGGTGGCTGGCGACTCGCAGCTTAATGCACACAGCACACAGCATTAGTGAATACTTCTGTTGGTTGCCATAGGAATGAGTAGATTTTGATTTTAAATTATATTTCCTCTGGAGCTATGTTTAAAACGTGATGGTAGATTCTTGCTATTTACAGCTACCAGCTTTTAAAATCAAGGACTCTTAAAAAATATCGTCCAAATGTTTACCCTACTGATAGGTTACAGTAATCTGAAAAAAATGTCACTCCCAAGGTCCTGTTAGCTAAAGAACATGGACTTCTCCCAATTACCGTGGATCTACAACTTCCAAGCTAGTAAAATGCAATGGAGTTTGTCATTTTCCTCCCCAGAGGGATTTGTAAACACACTAAGGGATCTGTAACTGGTGATAACTCACCCAATGACAATTATCACTAAATTGTGAGAGAATATTTTAAAATCAGACAATTGGTTTAAAACTAACAGCTCTCAAAGACATTTGAAAGGTTATTTTTTAAAAACATGATAGCCCTTGCTCTGTATTTGTTTTCTCCATCTATTCTTCTAATCCTTTCCATTACTCATTTGAAGTTTTGACATTGAGTGTCACCTGCAAATTCAGCCTTAATCACTGCACCAAATTAAATTATAGTCTACTCTGCTATTACCCCAATATCAACTAGATACTATTTTCATCTAATTTGGAAAGATATGAAGAAAGTAACATATTAAAGGTTGTGCACCTTACAAAAAGTCCCCCAGCTGGCAAGGCAAGAAACCACATGGATGGTTGAACCACTGAAGTTGACTGTTTCTAGACACATCTACTCAACATGAATGTGATCGGTTTAGATGTATGCCTTAACATGAGAAAAGTTGGGAGGATCAAAGTTTAGCCAATTTGCAATCTTCTTGAGAAAAGGAATCCACACTTTTTATTGATAATAATATTATTATCTAGCAACTTGTGCAATGCCTGTCACAAAGTGAATGATACACAATCTACCAACTAAACAGCTATGAATAAATAAACACTAACTAAACATTTAAATTGAACAACATATGTGGACCTATATCTGGAAGAACAGAGACTTCTGCTGTTGAGTTACCTAATAACATAAAGTGCCTACTGTGCACCAAACATTCACATGTATTATGTCACTTAATTTGAGGAAAGAGAAGATGACCTATGAAAACTAGAGATCAAACTTCTGCTATAGTTTGTAATGCACTGTTGCAAACTTTTCCCAAGTAAGCAGAGTGGTCAATAATAATAATAACATTTTGGTGAGGATGTCTTGGCATGAGCCATAGATGCCTCCCTACTTTGCATGAGTCTCAGAAAAAGAATACCCATTGAAGAACTTGCTGAAGCCCATCAAGTCTCTGTGAGGAAACATGATTATTATAAATAACATGCTAGGGGTGCTTATTGTGAGCCAATATCATTCTAGGCACTTCACATATATTAACTTATTTAATTCTTCTGCATACTTTATTAATTATAAATACTATAGGAGTTCAAAAGAACTAGGACTTATTTGCAATCAAAGTGATGGAGATGATATTACAAGTGCTATAGAAAAGATGGATGCTCTTGGGGTGCATGGGATGGGGTGCTTACTCTCACATTCTTTGCAAATGTTAACCATCCAAAAATATTTTAAAGTAATACCTAACCTAAATTCTTCCATATTCTGCATTCTGTGTTGACTACTTAGATTTTTTCACTGAATTTTTATTTTATTTTGCAGAGATTAAAAACTGAGGTCTAATGAAGTTAATTTGCTCAGTAAGCAACAGAACCAGGATTCCTAAACCAATATTTTTAACTACTTTGAAACATTGTCTCTTAATTAGATAACATTTTTTTGGTGTCTATTAGATGATAATGAGTGTTATGAGGGTAAATATATGGCAATTTTTATGTATTAATAGTGCTTGTGATAAATTATAACTCAGTGAATACCAATATGATTCTTTTTATTTCAGAAGAGAGTGTCCACTTACAAATTCTGCCCTTTATGAACATTGTAGAGACCATGGATCTCCTGTTATCTTCAGTTCATGTATGCTGATTTAGAAATCTGATACTATGAATATTATGATCCACAATGTTTCAGGTGATAGATCTTAGAGATATTTAACACTTGCATCAATGCAGAGACTCTATTTGAAACACTATTTGATATGCAAAGATATGCATCAAATGTCCTTTCCACATACATGTAAGGAAAATATTTAGTATTAATATTTAAGCATATACACATTCTGTAGAATTTATTAGTGTAATCAAAACCTAAATGGAATTTAAAAATTCCAAAGAATAAAATAATTACCAAAGTTCCTTTCACTTCCTTTTTTTTTTTTTTTTTTGAACTTGGCACTTGGGAACACACCAAAAAAAAAAACAGTTCAAGGTTTCCACTATAGCTAAGTTTATTTTGATCAGTTTCTTTTATGTCTGTATATCTTTATCTGTCTCTGTCTTTGTCTCTAATATCTTTCTATCTATCTATCATCTATCTACCTACCTATCTAATGACCTATTATCTATCTTATCAGCCACCTTTACTATGAATGTAGTGTGTAACTGTAAAAATGATATTGCAGTGACTAAACATGACCTATACTAATTGGGTTAAAATCACATTTATCACTTGAGGGTTCTCACTGCTATAGCAATTCCTATTTTCCTCCCTATTTGGAAGTTCTGGGACTATATCTTCTGTAGAGGGTCTCTGTAAGACTTCTGGTCCCCAGAGATCATAACTCTTTCATTCTTCAACATACTTTGAATGCCTACAGGCTGCCATCTGGATTTTTAGAAGGGCTAGGAAAATGTTATTGAACTTGTGTTTTGTATTTTTTTTCAGCCCCCTTTAGGAGAGTTGAAAACAAATTACACACATGTGAAGAATTGAAAGGGATGTGATCTCACCAGAGGGAGTGAAGTCAAATACTATTTTATATTCTCAAATTTGTGTTAATATACCCTATTACTATTAACTTATTTATTCTTTATGTGGATATTTTCATGTCTTTGTATTTAGGGACTTGAGAGAATAAGTAGAGAGTTGTTTGAGAATTTTTCATTTCTCTACTCAATATTTTTCATTTCTCTATTTCCAGATCAATTAGGTAAGTACTGAGATAGAACGTAATTCATGAGTATATACTTTCTGCCAAGCTCAGCAATTTCTACGTTATAGATTCCCCCACTATCCAAAAGTAAAAATATCATATGAAATCTTTCATAAGCCAAAATGTCATATCTACCATTCATGTATATGGGAAATTGGGAGTTTTCACAAACACAAAAAAAATACCACCAAATATTCTAATGCAAACATTTGAGAAGCAGAGGATAACTATATAATCAAGATGAAATTATTATTGATAGAATCCATTTGCCAGAAGATGACATTTGTTTCTTATATTTTCATTAAGGTAACCTTGGTTTATCATAAAGGGGTGTTGCACTTTGTCAAATGCTTTCTCAGCGTCTATTGATATGATCATATGGTCTTTGTTTTTCTTTTTGTTGATGTGTTGGATTACATTGATTGATTTTCGGATGTTGAACCATCCTTGTGTCCCTGGAATAAATCCTACTTGGTCGTGGTGTATTATCTTATGGATGCATTGTTGTATCCAATTGGTCAAGATTTTGTTGAATATTTTTGCATCAGTATTCATTAGGGAGATTGGTCTGTAGTTTTCTTTTTTTGTATTGTCTTTGTCTGGTTTTGGTATTAGAGTAATATTTGCTTCATAGAATGTGTTTGGTAGTACTCCTTCCTTCTCGATTTTTTGAATGAGTTTGTGTAATATAGGGACTATTTCATTTTTGAATGTTTGG
>PVIJ01017809.1:0-28247 GCA_004024925.1 Scalopus aquaticus | reverse complement strand
GCCGGGGCCCCTGGGGGCCATCTCTAAGCCTCTCTGCCCCATCCTGCCCGTACCGTCCGTGGGGCTCCCTTTACGCTTTGTCCTCCAGGAAAACCGCTCCGCTTCTTGCCTGGTTCCTACGGCCGCCCAGCCTAGTGCCCCACCCCCACCCCGGCACGTCCCCGCCTTCACCTGGGCTCACCTTGCCACTGACCCGTTAATGCTTCTACACCCCCACCCTGCTCCCTGGAAGCAGGGATGCTGCCCTCTGAGACCCCAGCCCGTACCAGACGGCCCCTTGCCAGGCTGCTCGACGTCCCGCCCCTGCCTTTGCTGGGGGCCCCGCGGCCAGGTGCCTGGCTCAAGAAGGAGCTTGCAGGTTTGGCTTTTGTTGCCCAGCATCCACCACCCTCCTTGGAGTCGCAGAACCCTACTGTTCCTTGGGACCCCCTGCCCCACGCTTCAACTATGACCCTGCAGCCTGGTACTGGACCCAGGTCCGGTCCACAGGAGCCTCTGCCCCTGGAAACAGTGCACAGTTCAGGGCTTGGCTGTGACCCAGGACAGGGAGACTCAACCTGGGACTTTTGCTGTTACTGAGGAAGAGAAACTCCCCCCACTGGGACTGCTGAGCAGAGGCTGTAAAACCGGAGCCACCCGGAGACCCTTTCTGCTGGAAAACAGTGCCAACACAGAGGAGAGCGAAGCTGGGGGGGCAGGCCAGAGTGGGGCTGGTGGCAAACACCAGCACCTGGATCCAGCCCTGCCTGAAGCTGTCTCAGAATTTGAAAAGAAACAAATGCACCATCTCCCTCTGCCCTGGGATCTTTTTTCTCTTGAACGAAGATCCCCACTGTTACATGAAGGAAGCCTGGAGGGACGGGGTTTCCCAGAACCCCCAAAGGTGGCTCCCGAGAGTGGGCCCAGAGCAGCACCTGCAGATCTGCACCTCGTAGCCCAGGTCCAGGGGGTCGTTGGGGGCAGTGCCGTCCTGGAAGTCGCTGACGTTGAAGGAGGAGAGGGTGTGGTTGATGAAGCCGTGCATAGTCCCGTTCCTGCTGTACATGTAGAGGTACACCAGGCGGGGGATGAAGTCCGACGTGAAGGAGATGACGAAGGCCTGTGGGCACAGAGGGGGAGCGGACCCCCGAGGTGAGCTGTGCGCGTGTGCTCGCGCGGGTCAGAGAGAGGGCGGGCGGGAGGGAGGAGGCCGGCAGGGTGCTCCCCCAGCCCCACGTTTTAGCATTCCCACATGTACTTTATATAAGTGGAAAAATTAACTTTAAGAAGAAAAGACCAGAACAATTGCCAGCGAGAAATCTGTCTCTCTGTTTCTCTCTCTCTGTCCCTGTTGTGCTCTCCCTCTCCGTCTTGGTCCCTGTCTCTCTCTCCCCGTCTGTCTCTGTCTCTCTTTGTCTCCCCATCTCTGTCTCTCCCTCCCTGCCCCCTTGCCTCTCTCCTTAATACCCCCCCTCATATTTTCAGGACCCCTGGGACTCGGGGAGCTGCCAGGCAGGCCTGGAGGAGGGTTTTCTGCAGGAGAAGGATGGGGGGACGCGTCCCCCTCCGGGGCTCGCCAGCTCCCCACACGCCAGGTCACATCCGGAGGTGGCCGCCCTACCAGTTGGGGCTGCGCTCAGAGCCACTGTCCACTCCCCTGCGAGGGGCGCCCGTGGCGGGGTCCCCGGCCGGTCCCGGCCGTCACTTACGTTGATGATCACGGCCAGCTTCCCGACGCCTCTGAGGATGTTGTACCAGATTCCTGGGGAGTAGAAGCACAGTCGCTGGTCTGCTTGCCCTGGGCTCCCGCTGACCCCCGCGGGGCTGTCCTTTGGGCATGCTGACCAGCCCTTCCGGGAGGCCCCGCGCCGGAGCAGCACGGCATCCAGGAGGGAGGCTGCAGACAGGGCCCCCGAGTGGCTGACACCCCTCCAGCTGCTCGCTGGCTCTGCAAAGCCTTTCTCTACAGACAAGATTCTATTCGGGTGCGGCCTGTACCCCAAAGGGCCCACGCACAGTAACGGGCGCCCACAGGGGTTTGGTGCCCGAGAACTTCACGTAGCTCCACGCCAAAGCCGGGCGCGGGCGACATGGGGCCCCAGAGGGCACGGTGGCACGAGGGGGAAACCACCTCCTGCCTGACACTACTTCTGAAACCCCGCTGGGTCAAGGCAGGCTACCAGGGCGCCATGCCACAGCGCCCCCTGCAGGTCACCGCGGGAACTGACGGCAATATTCGTCCCAACCCAGATTCCTACCAAAGCGGAGGAAAATTCCAAGAGGGGCAAGACCACGCCAAGGAGCCCAGGAAACAGGACTGGGCTAGCGCTGTAAGCTGCGAGAACACCCCTGTGCATGAAGCTCAGCGTTCCAGGGCCCGCCTGGCTCTGCGGGGTCCGAGTTCGAGACCCCTGAATTGGGGTGCTGGGAGAGGGTGAGACTGGGCAGGGTGGGTGCCTGGGCAGGGGACTCCTGGTGTCTGGGCTCAGCACGCCAGGACGGGCAGGACCTGGGGGAGGAGGAGCCAGCCGTGGCCGTGCAGGTGACCGGCAGTGGCGAGAGGGCAGAGCAGCGGGAGGCGGCAGAGCAGAGGGGCTTCCGCCTGGCCCGGCCGCTCAAGGCCCAGCAGCATCTGCATGTCCCGGCCGAGACCTTTGTGACCCCCACACCAGAATCCCGGGGAGCCCTGGGATGCCAAACCAGGAGCCCATTCCTGGGTGGGGTCAGCTTCTCTGGGGTCCCGAGTGCCCGCCAGTTTTCAGGGTCACGGTCCAGGTGGGGCCACGGTGCCAATGACCGCCAGGTACGAGGGGTCAGTGCCCTCTGGAGACAGTCTTTGCGTTTCCTTTAGGAGAAGCTCGTGGGGCAGCTGCCCCCTCCCCACGGTCCCCCTGCCATCCCCGGGTGACCTCACCAAAAAGAAGCGGCAGGGAGGCCTGCCTGGCGCTGCCCGGGCCGAGCTGCCCCAGAGGACCCAGGGGCACGCCCGAGAGTCTGGTGCCAAAGGTCAGGGTTGGAGGCTGGAGCAGTGCCCAGGCAGGCGGGGGGCTGGGTCCCCGCGGCCAGGCCCCCCCACCCTGGCCGGCCACAGTGTGGCAGACTTCCGCCAGCCGCCGGCCCTGGAGGTGCAGCCATGGGCCCCCCTGGGCCTCTGTCCCCGCGGGGCCCTCACGGATCACCGGGGGAACACAAAGGCCTCTTCAAGGAAAGGCTGCAGTGAAGGAAGAGCAGGTTAGCCCAGCCCGCCGGGCAGGAACCAGGCCGTGAGTGAGGCCCAGCCCGGGAGGCCCTGGAGCCCCGAACAGCAGCCCCGGCTGGGGCGAGGGGGTGGGGAGGAGGCCCCCGCAGCGCTGGCCGGGGCTCTGGGGCTCCCTTTTGCTCCGGTGGGCTTGCGGGACGGGGAGGCTGCTCGGGACGGCCTGGGCTTCCCAGGGAAGGGCGCCAAGGCAAACAGGCCGCCAGGGCCCGCGGGCCTTCGGCCGCCCGAGAATGGGCCTTTGTCAGGGGCCCGTGGGGGGGCACGCTCTTTCCTTTCCGCCCCGGCACAGAGCTCAGCATTCCCAGGGCTGCCCACGAGCCCTGGCAGCCACCCTGTCCCCCTCTGGGGCCTCCGGGCTGCGGTGCCAGCTTTCAGGCCAGCCCTGTCTTTAGGGAGGGGCGCAGGCAGGGCTGACCGCTCAGTTCCAGCTCGTCTCCGGCCTCCCTCGCCTCCGTCTCCCCATCTGGAAAACGGGGCCCATGCGTCCTCACCCGGCCCCTCGGGGCCCCCTGTGGGCAGCCAGGGCAAGACCAGAGCCAGAGGCATCTGCCCAGGATGCTGGTTCTCGGGGGGCTGAGCTCGCCAGAACCCCGCATTCAAGGTCACTTTGACCTCGGGGACCAGCCAACGCCGAGGGTCCAGCGGCGCGCTGTCTGCCCGCGAGCAGAGCGGCTCGTGCGAAGCGTGACGTGGCAGAAGGCAGGGACCTGGCTCCTTAAGGTTGGAGCCTCACCTCGCGGTCCCCAGATGAGATCCCCGCTCCTCAGCTCCACGGCCCAGCCCCGCGCAGGCCCCGGGCGGGACACGAGGGCAGCCCCCACTCCGCTACCAGCTGTATGGCGCCAGGGGCCCCGGGCTAGCAGGGCCTCTTCAGAGGGCTCACCAGATTTCTGGGGGGGCCCAAACCTTTTAAAGCGTCAGACGAAATCCCATAGGGAAGCCTGGGAGGAGGGGTCTCTTGCTGAGTCTCTACCAATTATCCAGGCCCCACAGGAGGTGGCGGAGGGGAGCTGAAGGCTAACACACGGGCGTGGCCTCGGGGCCTGCGTCGGCGAGGTTCCCGGCCTCTAGCCCCGTCCGGTCTCGCGGCAGGCCCCAGGGCGAGGCTGCAGGGGAGCAGGCGGGATTGCTGCCCCCTGGCCCGGGGAGGGCACTTCTTTCCAACTGAGCTCAGGCGCCGTGTGAGAGGCTGGGCCTGTGTCCTCTGGAGGCGGACGGGAAGAAGTGGCCGGCTGGGACGTCGGGGGGCACGGCCCCCAGAGGCCAAGGCACCGGCCAAGAGCCCTGGCCAAGCGGGGCCCCAGCAGGACGGGCAGGCTTCAGGGGTGTTCCCAGGGGCAGTCCCATGCATGGGCTGCAGAGGCCCTTGGAAGGACTGCAGGACCCCCGTTCCTGCAGGATGCTGCTAGGTGTATGGGGGCCGGCCCCAAGACAGGCCCTCCGCGGCCCCCCACTTGGTAAAATAAGCCCCCCCTAAGCAGGACCTAATCCTCGTTTTTGCAGGAATCAGCACGGGGGGCTGCTCTCCACCGAGCTGATGGGAGAGAAACACCTTTTTGTAACTTTGCAGCACATTTCAAGATTAATAAGTCCCTAGATAAACGGCTTTGCTTTGACCCCCCAAATTGGGTTCCAGTAATCGGAATCCCTTTATGATGGGCCCCATCCTTGCTGGGGGGGCCGGCTCCGGCCAGGTGCATGCGGGACTCCGATCTCCCCCGCCGCAGCACCCCGGGACAGAGGGCCACGCGCCTCTGCTGGGGCTCCTCTTTGGGGGGCTCGCCACGGCACGGAAGTCCCCTCGACGCCCCCGACTTCCAGAAAGTCAGTCCTCGCGCTGCCTCAAATCCCAGCCCCGTCCGAGCCCCTCCTCCAGGCGGCGGGAGGCCCTTGTGATGTGGGGCCCGGCCACTCTCAGCCCTGACCCTACTGGGTGATGGCCGGGGGGCCCGGGGCGGCCAGGGAGGGGCCCATATGGGCCCCCCGGAGCAGCAGACGCTGAGCCCTCGACACCCAGACACCGGCCAGCGTCCCCGAGGCCGGCGCGTCCTCGCCATGAGCAGTCAGGCTGGGCGTAGGGGAGCTCGGGGTCTAGCAGGCCCCCGATCCCGAGTCTCCCAGGAGAGGCCCTGCGGGGTGCTGGCCCCACTTGCCCACACCGGCTCCTGGGACTCCTGCCCCAGCCCCGGCCACTCACCGATGTCCTTGGCCCTGACCGCCACCGGCCTCCGCAGCTCGGTGATGAACTTCTTGGCGTCCAGGCGGATCTCGATGATGTTGTTCAGCAGGGCGAAGAGCGGGGCCAGCGGGAAGGACGCCACGAACAAGGTGACGAAGCCGAACTGGATGACTGCGGGCGAGGGGCCGGGTCAGCGTGCCCCCACGTGGGGCCGCCACCCCGGGGTCCCCGTGCACAGAGGGGCGCTCGACGCTCCCCCGGCCGGGCGCGGGCCGAGGGGGACCCCGGGATTCGCCCTGGGCTCTGGCGCTGACGCTCTAGTGACGGGCACGGCTCACGCGTCACAGAGCCAGTCCTAAAACGTGACCGTGGGGGGGACAGAGGCCGAGAGCACGAGGCCCAGCCGTCGCCAGCGTCCGGGCGGGGAGGGCCTCGGTGCGGCCGCGTGCTTCGGGCAGCAGCGGTGCCGGGGGCGGCGTCCGGCCTCTCCCAGAGCCCCAGACGCCCGACTATCGGGCCCCGGAGCTGGTGGGGCCCAGTGTCCGGACAGTCTCATCCCCGTTCTTGCTCACAACCCTCCTCGGCACGCTGGCTCCTCTGGCCTCAGGCCGTGTGGAGAGCCAAGCTGGCTCCCTGGGCCAGGAGAGCTTGCTGAGCGCAGGGAGCGTGGGAGTGCCCAGTCAGGGCGCCAGCGCCAGGCGGAGAGCAAGGCAGGCGGCCGACGGTCACCTGCGCTGGGCGGGCTGAGCGGGGCCACTGTCAGCGTGCGGATGGGGGCCCGGCCACGTCCCTGGCTCTCCCAAGCCCAATAGGGCCACTTCCTTGGGCTCTGGTGCGTCTGCAGGTGGCCAAAGCCGGCAGCTAAGCTGGGCATGGGGCCTGTCGCGGGGCTGGGGCTGCCGGGTGGGTGGGCAGCCCGGGCAGGGGCGGGTCAGCTCGGCTGGGCTTTTCTTCCAGCCTCCAGCACGTGTGCTGGGGGCAGCACCCGGAGGGCAGGGCCCTCTGGCCACGCAGGGCTCAGGCCTGGGCGTGGCCTCACAGCGGCTTTCTTGGTGTTGCTCCTGCTGCGGGGGCACGGGGCGGGGGGCACCCCCTCTGAGACCCCAGCTGGAGAGGAAGCAGGCCTGCGGGGGTCCCAGGACCCGGAGCTCCTGGGTCAGCTTGGGTTGATTGCAGGAAAAAGAGGGATGGCGTCGGGTGCAGAGCTGCTGCCGTTTAACACTGTGTGTGCCGGTGCCCTTTAAATTTCCCAGCCCGTGGGGCCGGCCATTGTCTGTGCCACCGCATGAATGGTAGAAGCATTCAATAAAACACACACAACTCCTGAACTACTGGATGTTAAAAAAACTGTAATATCTCTCATAAAACACCTTTCACTTTCACCAAAACAACGTGTACAGCTCCTAGACTGAGCACGATCAAAGAAATAGCTCCTAATAGTTCCAAATAAATCCACCGTGGCGTGAAAAACCGGAGACTAGATGAACACGTATTAATACGTGAGCGGCCACCCGATACTGGTGACAGAAACACACATTAACACGTGAGCGGACCACAGAGTGTTACGACTCAAGATTCTTTTCTTTCTGAGTAACATCAAAGTGTTTGCACAACTACGCTGGGAGCTGAGAGCGGCTTATTTGGAAAGACTGGGCCCACGGCGTGGGGGGCGGCCCTCGAGGTGCCAGACGGAAACGCTGGCCGCGCCCCAGGCCTCACACCTCACCGCGAAGAGCTGCCCTTGGCCGTGTTCTTCTGCGTGTCGGTAAAAAGCGCAGAGCCCTGGGTCTCCCCCCGCACGGACCAGGGTGTGCCCGGCAACCAGCACTCACAATCAGCTGTCCGGGTGGCTGGGGCGCCACGTGTGCAGGCCCTCTGCACGGGTGCGGCTGGCCCCTCCACTCACCAGTGTTCACTCACCGAACACACCTGGAGTGCCCCCTGGATACCTGACCTGTGCTGGGTGTGGGGCTATGACAAGAACGTATGCAGGGGCAGGGCAGAGGGTCGTGGCTGTGCAGCAGAGGGGCTGCCCCTTCCAACACTGGTCAGGGAGTCCCCTCTGCTGGGGGCATTCTGGCTGAATCCAGAGGCAGGGAGAGAGGGGGCTGTGCAGGACTTAGGGGCGAGCACTCCAGGGAGGGCGCACACAGCCAGTGCAAAGGCCCTGGGGTGCGTGCAAACGCCCCGCCTGGCAGCACCGTGTGGGCGGCGAGCCCTTGGTGCCCCACGCGCCGCCTGGGCCGAACCGGGCCACTCACTCATCTCCATGTACTCCGGGGTGAGGCCGGCGAAGGGCTCCAGCGTGTAGTCCACCTCGTAGCGCTGCTTCCGCTTCTCGTACTGGACGTGGTCGCCGGGGCTGCGGTGCTTCAGCCTCAGGTAGCGGATGAACTTCTTCATTTTCCTGGAAGAATCGGGCCTCGGTGGGTCTCCAGAAAGGTGGGCTTTGGGGCGAGGGCCTGGCCGGCTCCCAAGTTGTCTAATTCCCTGGGCCGGCCCGGGCTGAAAGCCGGAGGGTGCCTGCGCCGGGGCCTCGGCCCTCTCGCCAGCAGGCAGGGGCCAGCATGGATGCCTGTTTGTGCCCCGGGGAAACCGAGGCACAGGGAGGGCGGATGCCCCCGGCTGTGCCCCGCGAGGATCATGGCAAACTGTCCAGAACTGTCCTGACCCCGCAGGGCCGGCCTGTGCGGACATGAGGGCCGGACCTGGCCCCGGAGGGCACACGGGAAGGAAGCAAAGCCGCGGTCCCCCACCTGGGGTCCCAGGGAGCCACACGTGGGCTGGCACCCCGCAACCTCGGGGGCAGGGGGTCGCCCCGGCTGCCTCTGGCTGCTCCTCCACATGGGCGGCCCCCCATCTCCCCGCCCCACCGCCGTGTCCAGCGCCGCGTGGGAGCAGCCCCGGCCCCGTCCCGGCCCCGCCCCGCCCGGCCCGGCCGCCCCACTCACGGGATGCCGATCTCGAACAGGTTGTTCTGGATCAGCTGCTTGCCCAGCATGATGATGCTGAGCTGGATGCAGAGCTCCATGAGGCAGCCCCCCGGGGCGCACTGCGGGCAGAGGCAGGGTCAGCCCGCCCCGGGCGCCCCGCCGGGAGCCTCCCTCCCTCGCCGTCCTGTCCTCGCCCCACCTCAGAGCCTTATTTGGAAACAGGGCCTGGGCAGAGGTGACCAAGTCAGCTGGGCTGGGAGGCGCGGGGGCCCCTCCAGGGGGAGAAAGCCCTGGACACGCGGGAAGGAGGGTCACCAAGCTTCGGGCGGGGCCCGGGGCCCACCGGTGTCCACGGGAAGCAGGGAGAGCGGCCCAGAAGGGTCTCCCGAGGAACTTCGGGGACTCCCCACTGGGCGGCACCTGGACTTTGCCCTCTGCCCTCCAGCACACGAGAAAATGGGTCTCTACTGTCTCAGCCCCCGCGGCGGGGACGGTCCACTGGGGGCCCCCGGGCTCAGAGGCCTTCCCCACTGGGGCCGAGGCTGCACCAGGCTGGGGAGGGAGCACCAGCCCGGAGGGGCAGCGGGAGGCCGGGCCTCAGGGCTCCCGTCCCCAGGGCCAGCCCTGGCCCACACACTGGCCGCCTGCCACGGGCCCTGCTGGGCCACGTGCCTTTGGGAAGCCACGGGCAAGGCCACTGGTCACCTCAGCCAAGGGGAGAGGAGCCAGGGTCTCCCCGAAGAAAACTGGGAGTAGTATTTGGACTTTTAGACTCAGGGACTTTTGTCTTCTGTGGCGATCCTATCTGGACACCCCAAAAAGATCGACCCCCCCAGGAGAAGAGCAGAAAAGGGCTCCCGTGGTGGGGGCGGGGGAGGGCAGCGGCCGTGGGAAGCGGGGAGACCCGCTCGCTTCTCCTGTGGGCTGCGAGGACAGAGCTGGGGAGGGAAGGCAGAGGCGCGGCCCCTCACCTCTTCCATGCGGAAGGAGCGGAAGATGTACACGTAGTCGCCCGGGCGGCCCACGAACCTGCAAGGACGGGCAGTGAGGAGGCGGCCGGTGGGGCTGGGCCCAGCTGCTGGCAGCCCCGTGGGACCCTCGAGGGGCCCAGCCCGCCGCCCCTTGGCCTGGGCAGCAAGACTGAGCTTTCCTAACATCAGATGCTCCCGAGTCCCCACCGGAGGGAGGGAAGAGAACTCACTTCACCGGGAAGCTGAGCTGTGGCGGGGCCCCCTCGAGCCCCCTCGGTTCTTGGGGGTGCCCCTAAGGGCCGGACCCCCGGGGCCCCGGGGTAGGGGTGGGTGCTGCTGAAGTTCGCGAACTGAGCAGGGGCCTTGGAGAGGGGCTGGGGTCCGACCTCCAGGCAGGATGGGTGTGGGGAGCTGGGGGGCAGCCTCAAGCCCAGGGTGGCTCCAGAGGGTCCAGGCGTGGGGACAACCACCCCACAAGCCCGGAGCCCGAGCCGGCCGGCGGCTGTGCTGTGTGCGCCCTCTTCTCGTGGCCCCCACCCTCGAGTCACCCTGTTCCAATGCGGGAACACCCGCAGCCCCGCTGTCGGGGTGCCCACTCTCTGGGGTGCTTACTGCCCAAGATCCCTCCTCTCTGGGGTTCTGCTGCCCAGGAGCCCCACCGCCTGGGGCCCTGTGGCTCTGGCATCTTTGCAGAGCCAGGCTGCCGGGGGCCGGGGGCCGTCCACTGGTCCGGGGAGCAAGCTGGGGAGACCAGAAGCTCAGGGGAGTCCCTACCGGCCTTTGAAGAAAGCCACGTAGAAGATGGGGGTGTAGGAGTTCACGAACTTCAGCAGGAAGGCCTTGAAGATCAGCCTCTCCTCGAAGCTCTTCTCTGTCTTGGGGACCTCTGCGAGCGGAGAGGGGCAGGCTCGAGGCCAGCTCGGGCGCGGACGGCGGCGGCCCCGGCCCTGCCCACTCACCCTGCCCACTCACCGATCTTGGTGAGCCACCTGGCGATGCAGCCGTACACCTCGTCCAGGAGGATGATGACCACCAGGTTGATGATGACCGCGGTGGCGGTGACCGTGACCCGGATGTTGGAGCGGACAGAGGGGGAGGAGTTCATGGCCAAGGCGGCGGCCGTGGAGATTCTGTAGATGATCACGCCCAGGACGATGGCGAAGGTCACCGCGATCTGCAGGGCGGGATGTGCTTGGCCGCGGCCCCCGGGGCCCGGGGCCCGTTCTGGGGTGGGCGTGGGGTCCACGCCGGCCAGTGGGCCGCCCGCAGGCGGGGCCGGACGGATGGGCAGGCCTCGCCCCCAGCCCCCCAGGAGCCGCCGACACCCCCGGCAAAGCCGACAGCCGGGCCCTCCTCCCGCCAAGCCCACCGGGACCAGAATGTTCCCCACGACCAGGGGGCGGTTGCCCAAGAGATGGGGGCTGGCTCCGGTGACGAGTTTCCACGCGGAGCCGTCTGCTGGCTCCTGTCCTCCCAGGCCCGGCCCCCCCGGGCTCCGGGTGCTGGTGACCCCCAGTCCCAGGGCACAGGGGGACAGCCTTGTGCTCCGTCTCCACGTGGCTCCTCCATGCCACGCCCGCGGTCACGCACTACCCCTCCCGTCCAGGGTGGGGCTGCCCAGAGAGGCCGAGAGGGCCCGGGCTGGGGGCCCGCTGGGGACCCGCCCGAGAAACCCCAAGGAAAGCCCTGACGACACTAGGGCTTGGAATCTGGGCTCGCGCCCCAGTGACTCAGCACCGACCGCACCCTCCAGGAAGCAGCTGCCCACACCCTCCTGAGGAGGTGCCCACTGTGCAGCGTGGGCCCCGCTCCCGGCCAGGCTGGGACGAGGATTTCCTTGGAAAATCCCTGGCTCCTGCCAGAGGGCCCCTCCCAGAGGAAGGCCCTGCCTGGCCTCAGCCCCGTGTGCGGGGGCAGACGGGCGGCGGCCCCAGCTGACCGGCGGCAGTGGGCACCCCTGCACGGCCACCCGCAGAGCTGCCCTTCTGGGGTGCCCCCTCTGCGGCTGATACTGCACTGCTGACGCCCCTGTTCCTGCCGCAGCGCTGGGCGCTCCTTGGGGGCCCAGCCTGGTCCCACGAAGGCGCGCCCGCTGACTCATCTGCGAGGGTGACAGGCTCGAGGGCCAGCGGCTCCCCACCCACCGCCGCCCGCCTTTGAGGGACGGGAGTCCAGCCCCAGGTGCCTCGAGGGTGGAGGGGCTCCGAGAAACGGGCGGAGCAGTGAGATCAAGCTTCCCAGGAAGCATGTCAGGGAGGGGCTGCCTCCAGCTGCATCTACTCCCTCCCCGTCCTCCTGCCCGGACAGTGATGTGATGTCGGAGGTGGCGCAGCCGTGTTGTGACCACGAGGCACAGGCTGGGCGAGCAGGCTGGGAGGGAGCACTCTGCAGCCTAGTCTAGGGGAGCCTGGAGCAGCCCACACTGCCCACCCCAACCCCCTCACACAGATGAGGCTGCGGGAGGAAGTGACCTGTGACCCGAGGCAGGAGGGTCCTGCGGCCTCCCCGCCCCCTGCTGGTGCTCCCTCCGTGACACTGCTCCTCCCCGGCCAGGAGTGGGGCTCGAGGTGGGGGTCTGCCCTGTTCCCCAGCGAGTGGCCACATCATCGTCAAGTAGTCCCAGCGCCCAGCCTGGTGTTGGCCGGGGCACGTGTGCTCACAGCGAGGCTGCTCACCCCCACCCAGCCCACCTGGGAGGCCCCACCAAGTGGTCCAGGTCTCGGGGGCCCCGCCAGAGACCCCTTTCCCTCAGCCAAGGTCCCCCTGACTGTGGGAGAGCGTGGGGGGCTCTGAGTCCTCACGTTGCTTTCACTGGCTCAGGCGAGGGGTCGCTGGCTCTCCCCAGGGAGGCCCCGTCACCCTGTTGTTGGTCCAGCAGCGCGGCTGGGCCCTGGGCTGGGCTGCCCCTGCCCCCGGCACCTGCCCTGCCCCCCCGGGCCCCCTCCCCCACCGTCCAGTGGCGTGGGGAGAAGGGTCAGCTCTTCATCAGCAGGAGGGGCCAGGACGGGGCCAGCAAAGGCGAGGCCACAGGGCCCGCCCCTCCCGCCTCCGGCACTCACCATGAAGACGATGGAGACCAGGTTGGTGAAGTAGGCGGGGAAGCGGTCCCTCCAGGTCAGCTTCACCTTGTCTGTCTGCAATGCCAGACGGAGAGGGTCAGCGCAGGACCACCGGGGGTGTGCGCGTGTGCGTGTGGGCGCGTGAGCAGCCGGGACAACAGAAACACTCAGAAACTCCTTAAAAAAACCACCTGCAGGTGCGGAGGGGACGCAACGTGTAGCTCGAAGCAGCACCTGGGGCTGGCGCCCGAGGAAGCCACTGCCCGGGGCAGCCCTGCTGGGGCCGCAGAGCTCCCTAGATGCACCGTTGCCCCTGCCGGGGCCACAAGTCCGGCCCCTTCCCCAGACCAGAGTCTCCCTCCCCAGCTGCACTGCCCTTCGCCCCCAGCCCGCGTGGTCACTCTCTGCAGAGCAAGGCGGACAGGCGGGGCGGCACCGGCCTGGACGCTGCTGCACCAAGCTGGCCGGGGTCCCCCGGCTCGGCCTGACCGGGACGGTCCAAGAAAGGGGCGGGTTTTTAGAAAGGGAAATGCGTTTGTTAGGTCAAAGTCGCTGCCTCGGCGCGGCCCGGTGGCCCGCGTGTCCAGTCCGGGGCGTGGGCAGCAGGGTGGCAAGCGGGTCTCCCAAGCCCCCAGGAAGCCACAGCCGCCCGAGGCCCCACCCACAGCCATGCAGTGTCTCGGCACAGCCCGTGGGGCGCGGCGGGGCGGGAAGCACGGAGTGGACGCTGACCACAACACCGGTCAGCCTTTGTCGGGGAAGACGCCGGCCGCCGGCGGCACACTCAAGGCCCGCGTCACGCCCCGGAGAGAAAAGTACCAATTTCACCCCCGCCATGGCTGTCTTAACCCTCTGCTTCCACTTGTTTGTGGGTTCCTCTGGGATGTGCCGGCGCTTCTGAGGCAGGTGGGAACAAGAGAGCACGTGGGGAGGGTCAGGACGGGGCTGGCCGTGTAGCCCCTGCGGCGAGCTCCCCCACCCCTCGGGGGGCTCGCCGCCAAGGCCGAGTGGGGGGCTGGGGGCTCGAAGCCGGTCAGAGGGGCCCAGGCCCACGTTCGAGAGCCTGCCCTGAGGGTCGGGGGCTGGAGCCGAGGTTTGGAAGCAGACCCTGCAGGGGAGCGCAGGCGCCCGGGGACGGGGTCCCCGCCTTGGCTGAGAAGGCCGCCATCCTTTAGATGGTGCGGTCCGCCAGCGCCTCCTGCCCACGTGAAGCCGCCCCGGGAGGGGGCAGCGTGTCCGGGGCGGGGGACAGCTTTCGCTTTTTCTCCCTAAGTGGCCCTGGTGCCACACACCTGGCAGGCGGCGGCTGGGGGCCACCAAGAGGAGGCAGACACAGAGGCCGGGCACTCTCCTGGGCCCCCTCGGCGCCCTCAGCAATGGGGCTCTCGCGGGACCGCAGAGCTGGGGTGAAAGCCCCGAGGCGGGGGACACCAGGAGTCGGGGGACACCGGGGCAGGCGCCCGGAGCCACGTGGCGGCCTGGGCGAGCCTGTGTTTCTCCGTGGGAAGGCACGAGACGCCGTCCGCGCTCACGAGGGCGCCTCGGAGAAGCCAGGGGCCGCCTCCCACGCTGGGCCCAGCCACCCCGGCAGAGCGAGCAGTGGGACCGTCGGCGCTGGGAAAAGCACCCTCCGGCTGCTCCAGCCCCTCGGGAGCTGACGCCACCCCCCAGCCCCAGCAGAGGCTGACGAGGGTCCTGGGCCCCATGCTTGTCCCAGGGCACGAAAAAAACCTCCATAAAACGCTGGCCCAGGGCCCCTGGGGGCTGCTGGGATTCTGACTGCGAACACGAGACTGCGATTTGAAGGAGAGGTTTGGGGAGAAAGAAATGCACTTGTCGTGGAAGACGACGCCCTCACGAACACCCCCCAACAACCCCTCTCTTGTCCTCACAGCCGGTGAGTCCACAAGGAACCGGCCATTTGCTCAGGGGCCCCATTCGGGGAAATCCCATTTCGTCATTCAGCACGCAACCCTGGGTGGGGTGAGCGTCAAGAGCACTCCGAGATGCCTTCAAACCCAGTACTTGGGGTTGCAATGTGGCCTGGAATTTAAGGTCACCCCCAGAACAGACTAAGAAGATTTATGGTAGATTTGGTAACTCCAGCGGGCAGCCTGATCTGCTCCGGCTTGTTTTTATAAATAAAGTTCTATTGGCACACAGCCGGTGCGCTTGTTTACCTGTGGTCTGCGCTACAACGGCAGAACGGAGTGGAGGTGACAGGGGCCTGGTCTGCCAGGTCGATGGACACACCCTTTGCTGCCGGGAAAGCCCACCGCAGGGGACACCGTACCTCTTTGCTTTTGGATTCCTTCCTGAGGGACTTCTCCAAAACTCTGGCCTCGTACTCGGCTCTGGGATGGTCCTGTGAAGGAAACCGAGTGAGCGTGGCGCTCCCCAGGCAAACAGCCCCGGCGCTGGCCTCGGCCCTGTGGGGCCAGTTCGTAGCTGGCTGCGCCACGTTTCCCACTTAGCAGCCCACGATTCTCCCCCTCGTTTTGACCCCGGCCGTGGGCAGGCCACACGTGGCCCGATTCTGTGTGGACGCCCAGCCAAGAACCGGCCCCGGGGACTCTCTAGAGGAGCCGTGGGTGAGGAGACAGAGCGAGTCAGCAAGCGCAGGCAGCCAGAGGGCCAGCCCCGAGCCCGAGGGGCAGTGCGGGCGCTGGAAAGAAGAGAGTTAGCGAGCCCGTGATGGGGAAGCAGAGACCCCGCCGTGCCGAAGGGCCGCTCGGAGCCGGGAGAAAGAGACGGCAATGCGAGGAGGCCCCTCTCCCAGGGAGGCAGGCTACGGGAAGAGAGGGGAGACGAAAAATTCCAAACCTTGACCGCCTCCTTCAGGGAACCAGACACGCGAAGACAAGAACAGAGAGATTTCGTTACTTCTGCTGCTTTTTAAGAAAGCGGCCACACCCTCTCAAGGCTATGCTCCTCAGACCCAGGCCGAAGGTGACCACACAGGACACGGACGGGGCAGCCGCTAAAGGGCGCCGCCGCCGGACGGGCCTGGCCTTGTGGGGTGGACGTTCCCGGGGTGGACTGGAGTTTCTTAAACTCAGTGAGGAGCCTGGGGCCACGCGACCTCTGGCGTGGGCCTCTGCCCGCCAGAGCCACAGGCTGCGGCCGATATCCTGGGGACCAGCTCCCCGAGGCGGCGCTGGCCCTGGGGGCGGGTGGTCCATCTGGGGAGCTCACTGCCCAGTGGCTCTGATGGCCGCCACACCAAGCGCCTGGGCCACCAGGGGGAAGAGTCTGCCCTGGGACAGGCGCCGAGGGCTGGACCTAAGACTGGCCCCACCCCACCTTCCCAACCACAGGGACATCAAGGAAAGGACGATCTAAGTCTTAACGGGAGATGACCGCTGCTGTGAGATCAATTTTGATGCAGCTGGAATCTCCCTGACGGAAATGGCGGCCTCCGGCCTCCAGCCTGCTGCAGCCCGCGCAACCGCACTGCCTCAGCCTCCCCGCTGGGAAGCGAGACAAGGAGCCGCCGCGGACGAGAGGGCCAGGGTGAGGCTGGGGACACGTGCGGCGGCTGGCGCTTCCCCACTGCCCGCCGAGACCCCCTCGGACCCGCGGACTGCGGACTCCCCCTCCGGCCCTATCGGGGGTCAGGAGGCACAGAGACTAACGGGCTCGACACCGGTCACCGCGAGGCGGGCCGGGTGCCTGGCCCAGTCACTGCTGGGCGCTGTCTCCCCTGGGCTCTGGACATTGCCAGCAGAGCCGGCCGAGTCTCGACAGATGCCGCCCTGGACGGAGCGGTGGCAGGGCGGGACGCTGGGGACTGGAAGAGACCCCTGCGCTGCACTGGAAACGCCCGGGCGTCTCCTTAAAAGCCAGGAGCAGGCGTTTTACAAACATAACCGGCGCGTGGCCACACGCCGCACGCTTTGGGGTCCCGCTCGTCCTGCGGGGGTTCTGGCCGGAGCCAGCCTTAGGGGGCAGGGCGGCTGCGGAGCTCGTCCTTGGAAGCCCAGGGAGGGGGGTCACCGGCACCCAGTGGCTGCCCCGAATGCCACTGTATGGAACGCGAGGACATCGGCCTCCCCTGGACGGGTGCAGGGCTGCTCCCGCTGGCCGGCCACCCCAGGCGCTGGGGGAGCTGGCTCTGGGCGCCCAGGGCCAAGGCGCTTGACTCCTTGGGCAGTGAGCCCCGCCCAGCCCTGCCGACCACCCCCAGACGAGATGAGGTCAGTGTGGTCAGCCTTGGCGAGCGCCCTGACCACGCTGCCGGGCGGGGCATCCACCAGCATCAGACCAAACATGCTTTAGCAGACACCGCACGGTCGCCGGGCAACGCGGGACCAAGCGCGATGGGGGGGGGGGACCTGGCCCCCCACACCGGCTTCAGGGCTGGGGCAACGCGCAGGGCGGCCCCTCACCTCCTCCTCCTCGAAGCCCGTGAGGTCCCAGTGGTAATTGAGGCGCATCTGCTTCCGCTTCCAGTGCTCCATGAAGGTGGCGGCTGCGGGCGAAGGGAGACAGTCAGGCGCTGGGGACTCGGCACGCACAGGCTTCCCGCAGCGTCCACTCACGGCGGCGTGCCGGGCTAGGAACTCACGTGGGCTGGCCACTCGGCCTCCCGAACACCCAGAGACGACCCCTTTCCCACATTACGCAAGGGTAAACTGAGGCCCAGGAATCTGGGCTGGTGCTCAGCCAGCCTGTGCTCGCCGCGGTCCTGCTCCGTCGGTCTTGGGGTCCCAGGTCACAGTTGGGGAACTGGAGATGGACTGGGGGTAGGCCGAGTGCACGCACTCGGGCTCAAGCCCTGCAGGGCGCCTGACAGCCGAGCTGCCCGCCGTGCTTCTGATTCCCAACGGGCCAAACACAGCCCAGAGGCCCCCTCCTCCAGGAAGCCTCTGGTCATCCCCTTCGTGTTTAGCAAAGTCAACTCTCTGGGGACCCCTCCTCGTGGTGCCCATGCTGCCCTCCATGACCACCCCTTGACCCTGCCTTGGTCCTGCTGTGTGTGGAGCAGGGACGGGGCCTCCCCTGGGTCCCAGGACACAGCCCAGTGCCCCCCAGAGCCTGGAGACGTAGTTCTCCATGACTCTCCAGGACAGGGAGGCCCCTCTGGCAGGGCCTCGAGTGCTGGGAAGGAAGATGTGAGGACACCCGCCCCGCCCTGCCCACCAGGAGGTCAGCGCTGCCCGCCTCCGGCTCCCGGGCCGCCCCACGACCACACCTTCCCAAGGAGACCTGCGCCGCAGGGCAGGGCGGGCTGGCGCACCACGCTGCTGTCCACCTCCCTGCCCTGGCCATTCCGTGTCCCCTCATCCCCAGGCACCTAACACTTCCCGAGCTCCCCTCCACCCAGCAGCTTGCAGTGGGGCAGTAAGAGTTACTCCCAAGGAGGCCCCGCCTTGGTCCGCACCCCGGGTTAGCATCTCCCCTTGCTCTAACGCTATGCAGGAGGGCTGACTCACGCAGACACCCACAGAGAGGATTCAGCCCCGTGCCCAGGGTCAGCCGCAGGCGAGCAGACACCTGTGGACCCGCAGCCTACCCTGGGCCACGTGGAGTGACCGGCGTTCGGCACAGACACTTGATTTTCCTCAAGGGAGTGGGAGCTGCGGTTGTAACAAGCAGTCTGATAACACTGGGCAACAGATTTTTACAAAAGTCTGTTACTGAAATAAAATTAGTCATTTCCTATCAATCTGTATGTGCTCAACACGAATATGACAGTCAAATTCTAATGTTGGCTCTAGTTTTTTTGTAATCTGCAATAAATGGATATTTACATCACAAACTGCGCGCCCATAGTAACAGGCCTACGGTTAATACTTGTAAAAATCAAGTCCTAGACTACTTCTTAGATGTCTTCGCTTGTCTCTTGTACAGCTGTTCAGGAAGAGAATAGATGGAAGACGGTTTCCACTGTGCAAAAGCACAGCCTTAAGACTCAGTTTCAAAGAGTCTAGAAATAGCCTCCATTCTTGTGGGTCATGAATGATTTCTAAGGCATTCACGAGGCCCTCAATATCGGAATAGAATACCAGAGCACTTTCCTTTCTGAAGAAAGGCTCCAACAAATGGGGCCTCCCTAGTGGCGCAGCGGTTAAGTGCTGAGCTGTGGAGCTGTCGGCAGCGTCACTCGGCTGGGGAGAATCCCACATGGCATGGTGCACCACTCCTGCCTCGCCCGCTGCTCCCCTCCGCAGTGTATTTTCATCAATCTGCCTGTTCTGCTCCCCACTCTATCTCTGGTGAACCCTCTCGCTGTCCCTGCCTCTGGCCTGTACCCCAGCTTGTATGCATAAATAAATAAATCTTTCAAAAAAGAAAGGCTCCAACTGCTGGTGGTGCTTTCAATATAAAGTAATAGTGACATCTTCTTCTGGAAGATTCCATTGTTGGAGTATTGATCCTAGCAACTCTGTCTTGTTATTGGGTAAGTCCAAATCACGAGCCAGGTCAGTTAGTTCTTCCTGTGTTAGGCTGTGTGGGGTTGATGATGCAGCACAGTGAAAATCTGGATCCCTGCATGCTGATGGGACAGGAGAAGAACAGGTCGGCTCACCCTTGTCCTCATCAGATGAATCAAGAGAAGATTCTGCTGGAGGTTCTGGAATAGGAAGTCCCTCACCATGTGGAATGGTCTCAATGCAGACGGAATGTTTGGGTAGACTATTCTCGACTTCTTTTGCTTCGTTATTCCACCAGAAAGAGGAGGAACCAAGCAGAAGGAACAGTCTTTTATGTGGTTGCTTGGCTCTCTCCACACCATGGGGACTGCAAACAGCATGGATGGTCTTTTGCCATTTCACCACTGTGAAAGCTGTGTTGTCCATGTAGCACAGCACAGATGCGGGGCCCAAGGCTTGTCTTGGTCACCAACCTTGCATCCGAAGTCAAGATGATCAGCCTTCTTCATTTGAAAAGTGATACTTTTCTTCTGGTTGGCAAATGTCACTTCCCCACAAATAGAGCAGAAATTGTCCACGCTATTAACGCACTTTTGAGGCATGACTGTTCTGTATTGTGCCTAAATGGATAAAATGATAACAATTCTATGTAACAGTAGCTTAAATGTCTCACACAAAGTCTGAAATATTTTCAGTGCTCAGCCTTTCTGACCTGGCTTTATAGAGTGCACTGCTGACGTCAGCTTCCTTCAGCAGCCGCCTGGCAGTCGTATTGCATTGCATCAGAAAATGATGCACTCAACTCTGGATGATGTGTGCATGATGGTATTATGCAATGCGATGCAATATGACATCATTCAAGGCTGATTTAGGATGTTGTTGCAGTCCTACTGGATAAATTTACACGGTGAAACATATAAAATGAATTACATGAAATATCTTCAAAACAAGAGCTAAAAAAAATTTTCAGGGTTATATTCATGTTCAGCACATCAAGATACTACAGATTAGGGCCTTTTAAAGTCAGTAACGATCTCACTGTTGGCCAGTGTAATTGGAGCAAAACTTGTCTTCCCATTTTATGATGCAGAAAAGGAGGTGCAGAGAGGTTAAGGAATTTCCCGAGGTCACTCAGCGAGGCAGCTGGTGTCTGAACCCAGGCATTCTTGCTCTAGAATCTGTTCTGTTAACTGTCCTAAGACATACAGGGGTTCTCTCTCTGAGTCATCTGTAGGTTGACTGAGACCAAGACTGGACCTGTGGTCACAATCTGGTGGCCAGGGAGTGGAGAGGGTACCTGGATGAGACTTGTTTGTCTTAGCGATTTAAGAAATAAAGTTATTTTATAAAACATTATCAATTTCTTCCTTCTTTAAAAATCAGAAGCATTGACATCAAAGGCTGAAGCTAGGAGTGCCGATCCATTTGTCGAAGTTTGGGGATAACTTCTCCACTTGGCCACAGACCCCACCAAGCCCTGGGTGGTGTGGCACTGAGTTGGAGCAAAGGGGAGAGGCATGGAATTCAGGCCTGGCCAGCAGGAAGGGAGATGTGCGGGCGCAGAGCTCAGGGGCCAGTGCTGGGCCCTCAGGTCAAAGCTGCATCACGACCCGCTTAAAAATTCACCATTTATGAGGCTGCCCAGAGACAGGAAGAAAACCAAGTGTCCATCCTTCAAAAGTGTGCCCCTGTGCCCGCCCTCCTGACACCAGCCAGTAGACAGCAGGGGGTCCTGTGGGCTGGGAGATGGTCCCAGCCCTCGCCTTGTGGTTCCCATAATCTGTCAAGGTGCGCCCACACCACCCAGACATGACTCAAGCCCGGCTGATGTCAGCAGCAGGCTGGCGCCTTCAGTGCTCACCTCCTTCTCCCACCCCAAGCCCTCGAGGGAGGCATAGGCACCATTTTATAGGTGGGTAAACTGAGACTCCAAGGACTCAGGCAACTGGTCATAAACACGAAAAACTGGACCGGGATTTCTGACACCAAGGTCGGCCGGGTTAGGGGCAGCAGTTTCCGCCCATTTGAGGACAAGCCTGTGCTAACATCGGTCGGGGCACAGAAGCAGCGAGGGGCCATCGAGGGGGACGTCCTCCAGGCCGGAGCTGGGCAGCGTAGCTCGGGAGTGCAGGGCGGGAGGGGTGCAGCCCAGGGCGGAAGCCTGCCCTCCGTCCCCAGGGCTGGCGCTAATGACACCTCGTCAAGTAGACCCAGCCTGCGGGCCGGAGGTGGAGGGAGCTGGGCCGCTGCCCGCCTGGGGTCTCATCCCTGTGTGGGCCTGGATGCCGCAGCTGCCCCGCAGCCTCGGTCTCCTTGGGGCCCCCGGGGCTCCCCACCGGGTCATCACAGCAGAGCGCGGGGCCCGCAGGGGTTGTGCCGGCGACGGAGCCTTCTCACGACCTGGCGCCCTGGTCAGGCGTCCCCACCATGTCTTGGGGGACAGTCATGGAACAAAGGGCCACACAACGTGGGGTCCCCTGGAGCAGACGTTGCAGGTTCCCCCAGAGACAGAGCAGACGGGGCTGCGGGGATGGGCGGGCGGCGGGGGACGCCTGCCAGGGGTGGGGTCTCCTCCTGGGGCGCCCTGGGCTCGGGAGCAGTGAGCGCGAGTTCGCGACAGACGCCGGGGCAGAGCTTCAGCGGCCACACCGCAGCGGGTGGACGGCGTGGCGGCCTTGCCTGTCCGCGCCCTCCAGGGTGGGCCTGGGGTCCGCCGCGCAACCCCCAGGGAGCCTGTCAAAATTCAGATTCCTGGGCACTGTGTCTGACCTGTTGAGCCAGAGCCCAGGCCCTGGAATCTGCATTCCGGACCAGCACGTGGGGCGCCCGGGGACACACTGGTCTCTGGAAGCGTTGGTATAGCCACGGTCCGTCCTCTCCTGCCACCGGCTCCTGTGTCCATCGGACGAGCTGGCTGGCCACCCTCCCGACCCCACCCCCGGGGCCCTGTCTTCACCTGGCAAACTGTCTTCCTGCTGGGGCCGGACTCCTGACTCAGTTTCTGGAATTCTCTTGCTGGCTGCTGAGCCCCTCTCTGAGCTCTCACTCGCCCTGTGATGTTGGCAACCTTGGCACCACCCTCAGCTTCAGTAGGTGCTCCCAGCTTCATAGGGCTCCCCTGCTTCCGGGGTGCTCCTTGGCTTCTGGGGTGGTCCTGGCTTCACTGGGTGTTCCTTGGCCTCATTAGATACTCCCAGCTTCATTGGGCTCCCCGGATTCAATCGCTGATCCCGTTTCATTGGGCGCTCCCAGCTTCACTGGGCGCTGCTGGCTTCACTGGGTGCTCCCTACCTCACTGGGTGCTCCCGGTTTCACTGGGCGCCCCGTCTGGGCCTCCCACTCTTTGTGCCCCCTGCCTCAGACTGGCCGCTGGGACCTCAGGCGCGGGGGCCGGGCTCTGACCAGTGTGGACGTGTCTGGGCGCCCCGGACCGGCCGTCTCCCCGGGAGGCCCAAGCTCCCGGCCGGGGCCTGTCTCCAGCCTCCGCCACGGCCCCGGGCGCAGGTGGGCTCCGCCGCTGCCCTTATGGGGCAGGGGCGTCTCAGTCCGTGCTGACCGCTGGCTCCTGACGCACGTCTGCCTCCGCGGGGTCCCTCGGGGTGTCCTGCTGCGGGCACGCGGCGGAGACGGACGAGGCCCAGAGTCAGGCCCCTCGCCGCTCTGCTCCCTGCCAGGGGCCCTCGGGCCCTGCCCTGTCGGCCCACGCGAGGCCACAGCTCCTGGTCCCAGCAGAGATGGGGTCACGCCCCCCCCACCCCCGCGTCCCCGACTTGCAGTGACCACTCGGCGGGCTCTCAACCCCATTCCGTCTCCAGTGCAGGCCGGGCGCTGCCCCTTCATTCAGGGAGGCCGTCTTTCCCGCTGCCCAGGGGCCTTCAGTCCGCAGGGCTGGCCAGTGGTCAGGCCCCACCCAGCCAGCCCCTCGGGAAGCTGATCCTGGTGCGGCGAGCAGCCAGCGGAGCTGCCTGGGACGCCTCGCTGGGGGGCTGGGGACACCCGAAGCGCCAGAGCGGCCGGCCCCTGTGGGCAGCACGCCGCCTGGCCGACCCCACCCGGGCAGCGACAGGCGGAGGGGAAGGGTCGCGGGACACCCGCTCCGGCCGTGACAGGCGTCGGCCCCGCTGCCGTCAAGGCAGAAAGGAGCAGGACCGGGGCAGCTGGGCACCGAAGAGCGAACCCAGGGGGAGAGAGCCGGGTCCCCGTGGGGGCAATGAGCAAGTACTGGACGCAAGGTTTTGAACGCCCACAACGGGGCCTCCCGCGAACGGCGCTCGCCAGCGGCCAGCACCGGGGTCTGGGGTGGCAGAGGCTGGCGAGGGGGGCAGGGCGGTGGGTGAGGGTCGGGAGGAGGCGTCCATGGGCCAGGGAGGCCAGTGGGCAGCGGAGGGGGCCAGGTGGGGGCCAGCGCCTGCCCTGCCGGGGAGCCCCGCTTGCCTCAGTGGCAGGGACAGCCCCGCAGCAGGGACGCGGCCAGAGTGTCCAGCCCCGCGCCAGGCACACACAGCACTGACTGATGGGTACTGATCACAAACTGATCGCAAGATCGATCTGCAAACTAATAACCAGAGCTAGGGCAGGGCAGAGGGGCGCACACACGGCCCCCCCATGCTCCTCAGCGCGGGCCCACTGAGGGGTCCTCAGCCTCGGGGGCGGAACGCTTCCTGGGGCAGGGAGCCCCCATTGCCTGGGAGCCCCCACCGCCTGGCAGTGCACGGCTCACACTGGGAACCTCCCGCTGCTGAGCAGCCTCATTTGGAACTGAATGCCGGCGCTACCTCGAGTCTGTGCTATCTCTGCCCCTGACCGGAATTCCTGGACATAGGGCCGCACCCTGTCCTGCCAGGCCTCGCTCGGCCAGGCCAGCTCAGCCGGGTCCACTCCCCGCTCATCCGAGGAGCCGCGGCCTGTGCGTGCTGAGCGCCGTGGAGCTGCCTCGGCGTCCCAGCTGCAAGTGGACACACTGCGCGCGTGGATGCCCAGGGCTGGCCTGCAGCGTGACCAGGTTCCAGGAGGACACGGAGCCCCGACCTCCACCTGCCGTGCTTCCGGGGCCGAGAGCCCCGCAAAGGGGCTCTGCTTCCGAGAGACCAGCCCCTCCCCGGCTTTTCATAAGGTGCCCCCAGAACCACCCACCTCCTGCCCCAGCCCAGCCCTGGAGCGTGGACAGAGGGGCTGTCCCCCTGCCCCGCCCTGCGCACGCCGGAGAGCACCGCCGAGGCTCAGCTCGAGGGAGGCGAGCGGGAGACCCGCTGGCGCCCGCCCGCCCGCCGGCCGCTTACCCCAGAGGGCCATGAACACGGAGAAGAAGACGGTGGCCGGGTTGTCGAAGAGGTGGCTGGCCCGCGCGGTGGCACACGCGGAGCTCATCTTCCAGTAGCTGCAGGTCTTGTCGCAGAGCGGGCACATGGTGATGTTGGCGCGCTGGTCGCACATCTCCATGCTGCAAGAGGGAGCCTCAGTCCCCACCGGCCGGGCCAGCGGGGGACGCACAGGCACGGAGGGACGGCTTGCCAGGCTCGCCTGGGCGCACGTGCCCTCTGCACGGCAGCTCCGACCTCGGGGCCCCGGGCTCGGTGCCTGCAAACTGGGGGCTTCCGTGCCAACAGGCCCTGACGTTGCTCCGCAGTGTCCGCAGCGCCCTGGGCGTGACCGCCGCGCTGGCCGCATGCCCCAGAGGGGGGGGGCGCCCGCAGCAGCCCGCACAGCCGGCAGAAGCGGTGGCCCCAGCGTCTCTTACTGCGGCCTCTACCCGGGGCTCACCGCCGGACTCCAGGTCTCCCCGTCGGAGGAGGGGCGTGTCCTCCCCGGGCTGGCCTCAGGCGCCTGCACCCCGCTGGGCACCATGGGGCCGCTGGCCCGGGCACTGGTCATTCTGGACGCGCGAGAAGGCGCAGGGAGGAGCCCGCGGCCGGGCGGAAGGAACAGGGCACAGGCCGCCGGGCTGGGGCCGGCCTTGCGGGGCGCCGGGCTGCGCCGGCACAGGCTTCGGCTCTGCGCAGACGTGCAGGGGTGGGGCCCGAGCGCCGAGCCCGCGGGGATGCGGCCGTGAGGCCCACTCTGCCCTCGCGCCCGCGCGCCCTTCCCCGCAGACCACGCAAAGCCACCGCTACGAAGGGGGCAGCAGTGTGAGCGCAGCGCGTCCCTCTGGACACTGGCCAGCCGCGGGCGGCCCAGTCTCACCGTCACGGGCGAGGGGCAAGCCCAGAGGGTGCAGAGCGGGCTTGGGGGTCCCATTCCGCAAAGCCCTGCCCTACACCAGCTGCCCACAGAGGCCCGAGGGCTCCCCGCCAAGCCCTGCGCCTGTGCCTCAGTTTCTCCATCGGGAGCCCTGGCCAGGCCCGAGCGCTCCGCCCCGCTGACGGGAGGCGCTGAGCTATCAGTAGGCTGCGGAGGGCTCCCTCTGGGCTCAGACGGCAGCGGGCTGAGGCTGCGCTCTTGCTCTGGGGGTTCCGCGTCCAGCTGGGACGCGCCCGCCACGGCGCGGAGTCACGAGCGGGCCAGCAGGGGGCGCTCGCTGCCGCGGGGGCTCAGGCTCCGCAGGCCCCACCGGCTCCCAGCTCAGCTCTCTCCGCCCCTGCCGCCCCCGTCTGCCGGGACACGCCACCGCGCAGCAGGGCCATGCCTCGGAGCACCTGGGCAGTGTGCACGCATGCACGTGTGTACGTGAGCCAGCACGCAGTGTGCCCCGGAACATGTGTGTGTGCGTGTGCACCGTGGCAGCACATTCACGGGTTCGTGGGTGAACATTCGTGGGCAGTGCGTGTGTGCACACATGTATGTGCACGCACACCGGTGCATGTATGACCAGTGCATCCGCGTCCATGTGTGTGCCTGTGGGTGCACGTGTGAGCCAGTGTGCAGATGTGTGTATGTGTGCACACGTGAGCCAGCTGTGCACACTGGCATGTGCACGTGTGCGTGTGGTCACTCAAGTCACTGAGTGGTCATGTACTCGTGTGTGATGCTCGTGTGAGCCAGTGTGCATGTGTGTGCACGTGTGTGCATGCGTGTGCGTGTGCATCTGACTCCGCGGCTCGGATCTGAGTCAGCTCCACCACTTGTGACGTGTGTGGCCTTGGGCAGGTTACGCCAGCTGCCTGGGCCTCAGTTTCCCCAGCTGGAGCCTGGGGGTGCTGAGCATGAGGACGACCCATGTGGTCACCTGGCCCGGGCTGGGGGCCTGGAGCCTGAGTGTGGCCAGCGGCCTGGGAGGGCGTCGACCTGCTGGCCAGTGCAGAGGCACAGGCGGACAAAGCCCCTTTGCTGCTGGTTTGAAGCCTCCGCCCTCCCCTCGCTGCCTCCAGCCAAAGTAAAGACCAGGGGTGGGAGCCCAGCTCGTGTGGGTGGAGGGGCGGCCCCTGGGGCAGGGCGCTGGCTCCCCTGGACAGAGTGGACTCGGAGGGGCACACGCCTCCCGCGGCTCCAGCCTCTGCCAGGCCCTGGGGCCTCGCTGGCGGCGCAGGCTGGTGTCAGGGTGTCCGCGCCTGGGGCAGAGACTCCAGGACAGGCCGCGGCTTCCCCTGCCCTCCAGGAGAGGAAGGAAGGAAGATGGAGGAGTTCCCGGGGGCCCCCGGGGCTCCCCACCTTTCACTGGCACTTCCCTTGGGCTTTGGAGTTAGATCCCCACCGAGTCTGGGCTGCGCCAATGTCCACAGCCCAACCGGAGCAAACAGGGACAAGCTTTCTCCTGCCCAAGGCCAAAATCACCCTGGAAGCGACACGGACCAGCTTCCTTCAATGCCTCCCCGGAGGGGACGCCCCCAGCGCCCGTCTCGCGTTAAAGCCTCATTCCCCGATGTGGCCTCCGGGTACCGCGGAGCCGCAGAGGCCGTTTCTTTGGCTGGTACAGGACTCAGCGGCCTGCTGAACAGCTCAGGGCTGAGCTCCCCAGGGCACACCCTGCTTGGGACACCCCCGGTGGGTGGTGAGAGACCCCTCCCGGCGCCCTCAAGCTCCGGGGCAGCGGCTGCCTGCACCTCCAGGGGCAGCTGTCCCCATGGACGCAGGCCTGGGCGGTGCAGGGCCAGCAAATCAAGGAAGCCCCTGGGCGAGGCCAGTGTGCTCAGGCCCGCCAGGACAGGGTTCTGGGGCTTGTATGCTGAGCCGTGTGCTGGCTGCCACGTTGGGTGCCCCCCCTCGGGGCCAGGCTGTCTGGCATCTGGGAAGAGGCCGACACCCTCTATGCACGTCTGTGTGCAGACAGGTCTGCTGCCCTGCTGGCCTCGCCCGGCCAGAGCACGTCCTCGTCACAAAACGACTGAGGCAGAGAACGGAGGGGGGGGGGCAGCCACGTGTCCAGGCGGGCTCTGCCGGGGACCGTCCTCTGGTCCCGAGAGGACACTTGCGCCTTTGCTCGGCTGCCAGACCCCTGGGGCCGCCCACCCTCAGGATGGGGCGCGGCGTGGCCTGCGGCACTGGGGCTGCGGTGTGCACGGGCGGCGTGGGGGGCTCTTGGGAGGACGCGGGTCCTGGGCAGGGGCCGTGCCTACCTGGGGATGTCCTCGTCCACGGTGGCGCAGCCGTAGAGGAAGACGATGATGCCCACCAGGGAGGCGGGGATTAGCATCTGGGTGTACACGCCCAGCCAGGCGAAGTACAGGCCGATCTTCTCCCCGAAGTACTTCCTGGCCACGGGCAAAACGCAGTCGGCTCAGGCCGCTGCAGACGGCCCCCGACCCCGCTCCCCACCAGGGAGCAGCCAGGGGTGGGGCTGGGCACAGAGTCAGGTTTGGGGTGCTCGCTGCACTTCCCATGCCAGTCCCTTCTCTCTGGCCGCAGGAGGTGGACGCAAGCCCCCTCCGTGCCACCCGCTCCCGGGGCGGGGGGTGCTGGCTCCCTCCCCAGTCCTGTTGCGTTTGGGCTGGGGGAGCTCAGGCCTGGGGGCTCCAGGGAGCAGGCGCCCTAACGGGCTCATGAGCACCTGCGGCTCTGCTGGACTCCAGCGGCCTGCTCGGCCGCCATCTTGCCGCCTGCGCTCTGCATCCCGTGCACAGGTCAGAGCTGCCCGAGCAGCGGCCACTGCAGACCTCCCAAGGCAACTTCACATCGGCCAAGAGCAGACAGCTCGATCCCCGGGAGCGCTGTGCGTCCCGAGGTGACTGGAACGGCCGGGGGAGACCAATGTAGGACAAGGGACCCCAGAACCCGGTCGGTGGGCGCCCTGGTGGTAAGATTAGAACCACAGCCGGGTCTGGGGTCTGGTTTCGACGACAACTCTCGGTCGCCGAACAGACAAGAATTATGTGGTCAGCAGACTCACGTCCCCCCGAAGCCCCAAATGGCAAAAGCACGTTCTCCAGTTCCCCGTTTCTCTCCTTGCCCTCCTGACCCCTGCGAAGCTTCCATCGCTGAGGCCGAGCTCGCTGGTCCACAGCGCCTGCGTCTCCAGCCTGCTCCGCCAATCCCGGGTGCCGGTGTGGGGCTGCCCGACGCGACAAGCATCCCGGGGAGCCCCCTCCAGGTCCCCACTGGACTCTGGCTCCCCTTCCTG